>NSDO01000362.1:0-41805 GCA_002286825.1 Lagenidium giganteum
CTGCAGCGGCCTTGGAACCTGCAGCTCCAGCCGCCTTGGAGCCCGTGGCGCCAGCGCCAGCACCGGCCGGTTCGGCCTTGCTTCCAGCAGCTCCAGCCGCAGCACCACCAGGCGTGATCACCACACTCTGGCTTGGCGCAGGCGTCTGCGCGAACGCACCGGCAACGGCAAGAGCAGCGATGAGGAGCACCTGGATCTTCATTGTTCTTCTGATAAGCGAGGAGAGCGGGCGCGTCGAGGCGAGCACACGGCTGAAAGCAAGATGAAAAGTGAATGACTTGCTGCCACCAGCGCCACCAGCGCCACCATCACACGTCGTCGTCTCGTCGTCCACGTCGACGACGCTGCAGCGTCCTGCTGGCGACCGCCCCTGCCGCTGCCAGATGTGCGCCTGTGCATGTCTTGCCATGAGGAGCGTTGTCGCATGGTGCGCTTTCCATCTGTTTGTTGGCTTGCATCATCGTGGATCGATCGCACTACAACGAACGAGCGTCATATAGACAAGTAACTTGGTGGAGAGGCTTCAAAGCAGGATTGGTTACAACATATTCTGTTGATGTTACCGTTCGCTACGAAGTTGCTATTGGAGGAGGCTGCCGTTGCTGCCGTCGCGCAGATCGAGTGTTTTTTGCCGATGAGCTGAGATCTAATGTCTGCACGACACTGCTCTTGTTCAATGGGTTATCGGCAAATAGATCTGAGTGCTGCAGGCCGCAATCACGAGCTTGAATTGATGTTAGCGTTTTGTTTTTCCCGAGTGCGGTGCGAAGAACTCGAAGACACGGGGACGGGATGAGATTACCGGAAAAATCAATCCAACACAACGCATGCGTGAACCGAAATATGTACGAAAGGGCGATAACCCCATCGTCCTCGTTGAATATACTGAGCATGGTGTTGGAAATGTCGAGCGCTGTCAGCCTGGCGTGGAAGGCAGCTACCCCGAGAATGATTCGTGATCCCTCGGGCAACAGATCATTGCGCGCTAGACTGGAGT
Organism: Lagenidium giganteum; assembly: GCA_002286825.1. Classification (NCBI taxonomy): domain Eukaryota; phylum Oomycota; class Peronosporomycetes; order Pythiales; family Pythiaceae; genus Lagenidium; species Lagenidium giganteum. The sequence continues at coordinate 998 of NSDO01000362.1, forward strand.
TGGGCACACGATTCACACCTTGTCATGAGATTCACTCTATACGAGAAATGTCAGCCACTTACTTGAGATATCGCAACTCTGAGCGCGGACTCTCGATGCCTTTCACCAGCGACTTCAGGCCACTGTATACGGGACGGTAGGCACTTCCAACCAGCTCGCAATTGTCTAGTTCGAGCACTTGCAGACAGTTGTTTGTGACCAGCGCTTTGCCGATTGTCATTGCCCCTTCAGGACCGACGTACGTGCCCGACAAGCTAAACGTCATTAGATTGACATAATAGATGAGCCCGAATTGTAAGTACTCACCTCAATCGAACCAACGGAGTCGATAAAGCACACAAATACTGCTCCAATGCAGTCCATAGTCTCGGCGGCATCGTCATTCCTCGCATGTCCAATCGAAAGGGTTCATACTCGACCTCCTGGGTGGACTTCATCATCTCGATAAACTCGAACAACTCGCTTGACAGATGCACGACGTGGTCTTCCGCCACCACAAGTTCTTCATTGTCCAGAGCTCCGTTCGCTTCATGAGCGTTGCCATCTGCAATGGAGTCCGAGTCCATTGAGGCGCCTGAAGGCGGCAACATGGAAATTCCCCTCCAGACGTAACAGCAGTAACCACTCGGAACTGACACCTTCTCTTTTACCATAAATGGGAAATGTATATACTTTTGTCGTGCTTACAACTTGGGCAAGCGCAGCTTATTTACTATCGTTTGCAGAAGGATCGGACGCGCTAGTGGGTGGCAGCACCGACGACCGGAAAGGATACCCGTGGCTGGACAGAGGGGGATCTGCTCATTGCTCCGTCACTACGCAATATACCTGCTTGGTGCACAGAATATTCTGTGGAGGGCTACAAGTAACAAGAAGTTTGATCTGTTGCCACTTCGTCCTGATTCCTCGACATCACCCACCAGTGCATAGTCTAATGTTATTTGCTCGCTCACAATGTCTTATATCTGTCCCCGATACCTCCAGTTCATTGCGCACATATCCTCCGGAACACGCGGCGCAATGCAATCAAGCCTTTGGTGTGTCAATGGTTGTCGTCTTGTTTCATGTTGGCTCTATTTGGTGCCAGCGCGCGACTTTTGCCCACGCGGGGGTCGTGCGCGTCGCGTTACCGTTGTTGCGCTCCCACCAGGCGCTCCAAACGGACGGTACCGGTAGATCAGTCGTGTGCACAGCAGTTCGCCCAACCTTGACAAGAGCTACAAGCTCTGCGGTATGAAAGATGTGGAGGAGATACGACCAGCTAGCGGCGCCTTTCGTCGGCCACACACCGCAGCCGCAACGCGGATGCGTGCGTCTGCGCGTGAACCAGAAGCATCCGGCAAGCGCACACCAATTGCATCGCTGCAACCAACTTGGGACAGCCCGTTCTCACTCGTGGCAAGAGTGACAGACACCGTAAACGTACGTGCAACACCAGAGGATCTGGCGCGAGCTGCAAACGCCACTCAGTCAAACCAGGTAGGCCGGAGGATGTGAGAAGTGGCGCGCATGCAAACGTTTCTGATGTGAATGCATTGGCCGATAATGTCGCGTAGCTTGGTGAACGCTTGTACACACCTCGAGCAGGATCATCCGATGGCAGCAACCAACTCCAAGTATTTGTACGTGTCCGCATGTTTCAGAAATGATGTCCCTGTCCAGGCATTGACAACGTGGATGTAGCGATCCCACGAACTCGTCAAGCCACCAATGCGTCCGAAGTCCGCTGCATCAGGTGAACCGTGGCGCGATGGCGATGCATTATATCGCTTGTTGTGCTTACGCAGTGCGCAAATCTCAGGCACCCGTATACTCAGCCAACATCGCAAGGCCCACACTGTCGACGCTCTAGCTGCCGCAGCTACATCATCCAACCATCAAGCAAGACGTGGCGGTAATAACAACTCGTCTGATAATCACACGCCAGGGATCCACACTCAGAAAGATTCGGCCAGTGTCCGTGAGCCGGAGGCTGCACCTCAAATGACAGCGCTTCTGTCCAAGCAGCGCCCTCGATCAGCAGCTCTACCACTGGGGGGATCGACGTTGATGCGTCGACCATCTTCTGCCGCTGCCGTCAGCACAACAAAGCGAAAAAGCAGTATATCTGGTGACGCAGAAGCGTTAACGCACGAAGAATCCACAATGACAGCGCTGCAGCGACCTCAGACCGCGGAGATTCATCGCCAGTTCCATCGAGAACTTGGACCTGGAGCCAACTCGGTGTTATCTAAACGAGTGACAGCAATGAAGAAGACCGAAGATGCCAATGCGAGTACTAGAGGTGCGTAAACCTCTCAATTCGCGTGCTGCCAGGGTGAGCTGATGTACCGAGTTGTTCTGTTGGTAGCCACGAACCTCACGCAGACCGCACTAACGCTGCTGGGTTCGTATCACCGCAACACATTCGTCTACGCTGTGCCTGCCCATCAACTGGATCAAACTCAGCCATACAACCCATACAACGTTGTGACGATTTCTCATGTAAGATGCGCTCCGATGACCAAACCAACGAAGCGAGTACTGCGACTCTGACAGATACAATTTTTTATAACGCACAGGAAGGACTGTTTGGTCGACCAAGCTGTCTCCACAACGTCCCGTTGCAGCCAAATTGCGACTACTACACCATTAGTGCAACGGGATTCACCTTTCATTCTGCTGAAGACAACTTTGAGCCAATTTTCTTGCCTCCTGGGGACTGGGAACGCCAGAAACAGCAATTCGAGCAAATTCGGCAACTGCGCACGTTCCAATTGTAGGCGTTTCCCGATGCGTTCGTTTGGTACCGTCACGGGATCTGACGCGTGCTGTCTTGTCTTAGATTTCGTTATCGCAAGGTGTTCCTCGCCTGGAAGACATGGATTCGTGCCGAAAAGATGCAATCGGCTCGAGTGCATTTACTCACAACTCTGTACTTCAATCACCCAGCGCTGCTCGCAGGCATGCGCGCTGTACAGACGGAGCTCGCCAAGCTCGACAGTCTGTCACTGTTATCCGACTTTCAAGGCCGCACGTTTGGTCTGTCCAAATTTGCGTCGCGGAACGTGCTTCACATGCAAGAGCGATGCCAAGACTTGCTCACGTTGCATCGCAACGTCCAAGTCATTCTTCTTCAGGTTTGTGATCAATGCTTGGCCGAGCTGGAGACTCCCAACGCGGGCTTTCCTGGCCACGAATTCGCAGAATCCAGCCGCAAGAGCAGCAACTTTCATTTGTTCGACACGTTTATCGAGCGCGAGCGTGCCCTTGCGACCGCCGACACGCATTTCTTGCGCCATTCGCACCTTCGAATGGCCCCACCGAGTGCAAACGACAAGGCATCGCCCAGCAAAGGTGGCGGTGGAGCCCAGCGTGGCACGATTGTGCAGTCTGGAGGACATCCACTCAGTGACAACTCGTTAGACGAGATTCGTTGGACGCTGGCAGCCATCCGTCGACGCCAGTGCGCGCTGCTGTCACGCTTTGTGCTGTTGGTCGAATTCATGCAGCTCGATGTCTTCTTTGCGCTTGTCCTCCGCAGCATTCATCAAGTGCGCGACGCATTGCTCAGCGGTGCCAACGCACGGCACATCACTCGACTAACCGACCGACGAGATTACTTGATTGCCTTTTACCGGACTCTGGATGGTCAAGCGAAGCAAAATGGCAGGAGAGTCAGCGGATTGTTCAACGGCGACGCCGACACGGCGAACAACATTGCACCGGACAAGCCGCGGCAATTACAACTCACCAAGCAGCAGACCAAGCGGTTCCTGCGGTCCTCGTGGGCGGGCAAGTTCACGCCCACCAGCTCGGATGACCCAAGCGCTGCGTCCGACTCAGTTTGGATGGAAAGCAAGATGGAGGCTTTTTTCTTCCGTGGCCTTGCGATGCGTTGCGGAGACCAAGCCGACGCGTTCACACTCGACGATTTTCTGGATGCCGTTGAAAACTTCATTGCCAAATCACTTGTGCTACCTGAGTTCCAGGTCGCGAATTGCAGTATCTTTGACAGAGAAGATGCGAATGCGCTGACGGATCCAAGCAGTCACAACGATGTTGCAGAGGTCTTGATTCCCACCGCTGGGTCAACGCGTACTCTGGGAGTTCAAGACGGGGAGATTAGTTCTCAAGACATTCAAAGCATTTCGTTTCTGGCACCGATACCGCTGTTTGAAATCTCTCTCGAGTTATTCGAGAGTCGCGCGACCACCACCGATCTCGTTAAGCAAGCAAGGAGACCCCTGGTGCGCGCGAGCGAGCATGCTCACGAAATGCTGGTGCTTAAACCACCTCTGAACAATGTCGTACACGTCGTTCGAGACCTCATCACCGACTTTGTGGTGCTCTTCCGGAAGATCCCGCCGCTGTCGGACCACCCTGGTTTGCGCGCCGTCATCGACTTTGCCGAAGATATTCGATCGTATCGAGTAGAGACACCGCCGCCGCCTCCTCAACGCAATGTGATCGCCATGAACACGCTTGCATTGTGGATCACAGACCATAAAGAAAGCGATGAGAGCAAAGATAGCGATGAAGATGAAAGTGACGACGAAAGCAAAGAGCGCAAGAGCACGTTTGATCGCTTGACAGAACGAATTGGCCAGGACCACGCCTACGCGGTATTACGGATTGAGATCGACGCGCTGTTGAGCAAGGCGTTCCAGGGTGCGTCCGAGTTCATGGAACAATACAACGAGATCCTGCGCAAGCACATGGAGAACGAACATACCGACTTCCGCATTCTGCGGTCCCGATTTCAGCGGGGCGAATATTCACTTGGCGACATGACACGCGACGTGGAAAGCTATAACCAACAAATTCGCGACCTCAACGCGTTGTCGACGACCCAAAACATTGCTTTTCTCCACTTTAATATGGATAAGCTCAAGCGATCTCTCGTGCCATCACCTGTGCGCTGTCTTGAAGTGCTGCAAGTTCTTCTTCCAGAGCTCGCGCACGAGAAATGCGTTGCGTTCTTAGATTTCATTCGAGCGTCCTCGAAGCTCATCGAAAAACCTAAAATCGTGGACCTGGACGAGTTCTCGGAGTATCTGCTGCATCTAAAACAAGTCCAAGATGACGTCCAAGAAAAAGATTATGATCTTACGTTTCTTCACGATTTTTTCGCTGTGTTGGCAAAGCTGACATTCGCGATCCCAACCCATACATCTGAAGTGTTTGAGCTTTGTGAGCCAGAATTTGAGAACTTGAAGGCTGAAGTGAACGATGCCATGTCCCGTCGCGACATGGATATCAACGAGTACGCGCCAATCTTACAAGAAAATATCCGGCGCCTTCAAGTGGGCATAGAGCACCTCAAGTCCGGCGCGAGCGATAAAACCATGAACGCAACCGACAGCAACTGTCAAGATGCACGCACAATGTCCAACCAACTCGAAAAGAACGCCGAGGCGTTGGCGCTTGAATCGCAGCGTCTCGTCCGAATCCAACAGATCTTCGCCGAGTTTACAGGAGGCAACAAGGTTACCGTCGTCGATTTTTCAGAATTGCCCGTGATCTCGAACGAGCTGACACTCAAGAACGACCTGTGGGTTGCTGTTTGTGTGGCGGAAGACTACTTGGCAGCCACGAGTGACGAGACGCTCCGGGAGCTAGATTTGGGCAAGATGAAGACAGTCGTCCAGCACGTGCAAGAAGTAATCAATCGACTCCAGAAGAGCTCGTTGCGCTTTGCAGCAATGCAGCGCCTGGAAGAATCGAAGTCGATCATCGAAGGCTTGGCACCGATCATCCGAGATCTGCGGAATGAAAACCTGGAAGAGCGTCACTGGGCCAAGCTCGAGCACAAAATTGGTTGTGCGTTCTCGCTTCGCGTCCGCGATGATAGCAACGATACAGAAAAGGCAGACGGCGAGGCGGACACCGGTGCGGACAAGACAGCGCCGCCACACGAAGTGCGCCACCTGGACTTGCCGTTCAAACACTTGCTCACGATCCAAGCTGTCACACATGCTGTGACGATCCATCAGGTTTCGGAGGAAGCTACTGCAGAAGCAGCGATTTCGAAGAGTTTCTTGAGCGTCTCGATGACGTGGGAGATCAAGGAGATCCCAACCGCATTGCGCAAAGACCGCGAAGGTCGCGAGATCTATTGTATCGGCAACTGCCAGGAAGTGTGCTCGCTTCTGGAAGAGAGCGAAGTGTTGCTGCGCGTTATGGACTTTTCATCTTACGCCCGCGTCATTCAGGGCCGTTTATCCAAGATGCTCAACGACCTGCGACTGGCCAAGGAAACCATGGAATTGCTCATTGTCGCGCAGCAAAAGTGGGATTACATGCAGCGCTTGGTCTCGCCTGACTTTTTGCGGGCGTTCCCTGAGCAAAGCAAGCAGCTGCATCATCACGACGCTTCCTGGAAAGCCGTGACCGATGGAGTTGCAAAGCGACCGCTGTGCTTCCCGTTTGCGACAAATCCCGACAACAAACCGACCCTGCAAAGCATAATCCGTGGCTTTGAAAGTGTCGCCAAGAGCCTGGAAGATCACCTGGAACTCAAGCGGCAAGTGTTTCCTGCGTTTTTCAAGCTGTCGAATGTGGAGCTTGCGACGCTCATTTCCAAGTCGCGCGACGTGTATAACATCCAGCAGTTCCTGTACCAATGCTTCGACAACGTCGCACGCATCAACTTTGGTACCCGCGACGCGTGCCAAGACATCCTCAGCGTGGCATCGCGCTCGTTCCCACAGGCAGAGCTCATCAGCATGGGCAAAAACCTTAAAGCACGTGGTCCGACGGAACAATGGCTCTTTTCGACTGAGAAACGTTTGATTGAGCAGCTTCGGCGGGCTACGCGCGACGCTGTGGCCCTCGTGAGTGACCTGTCCAGCATACGCAGTCGTAGCGCAAGCCAAGATCTTGGGGCAAAGCCCGACGAGAGCTACGCAACACTGGTGGCGCTGCCGCTCCAGTGCATTGTGCTGGCGGACAAGGTCGTGCGAAGTGATGTGATTGACAAAATGCTCAAGGATGGTGAAACAAGCGAGACTGTGCTGCAGCGCCTGCAGACTCACCAAGAATCTCTGAGTGAGTTAGTGCAGCGAGCAGCATCGCGCGAGACGGACCGGAACCTGACAGCGAAGATGACTCCGCGAGAACTCACGCTGTACGCGCTGCTGACGCTCAACCACCTCCAGTATCGAGACGCTGTGGCTGACACTGTGTCTACAGGGGCGACGCGTAGGGCGACTACGAGCATGAGTGGCGACATCGCGTGGGATTTACAGCTCAAGTACAAGCTGGATGACAGTGCATCTGTGGGGCAGGATATTCACGTCGAGATGAACAGTCTCAAGGTTGCCTATGGGTTCCACTACGTGAATCCGCACGCCGAGACCGTGCTGTGCCCAGCAAGTCTGCGCTTCCTCTTCTCGATGTTCGCTTGTATCCGGAATGCGCAAGGCTGCATTGTCACAGGAGGACCAGGCGGCGGCAAGGCCACGCTGGCGCGCCAGATCAGCCAGTCTCTAGGCCGTCAATGCTTTGCCACCGTAGCGACCGCGTGCACGACGTTGGATCACGCGTTCAAGCTGCTTCGCGGTGCTCTGCACTCTGGAGGCACGTTCTGTTTCAAGTTTGGCGTCGATTCGATCCATCGACCCGAGACATTGGCCATGCTGAAGGCTCTGGCAACTGTCGTGGCGTCTATTGAGCAGTGCGTGCTGGTCAAGTTGCCGGTTGCTGGCCTGCAGAAAGATTCCATCGTGTTCACGCCAGGCACGGCGCTCGTGTTCGCGTACACACCGGCACCATCCACGGCGCTTAGCGCTCAAGACGACGCTCAGCTTCAGATATGGAGCGATCGACTGTGTCGACTGGCCCTTTATCGACCTGATGATGCGTATATCGTTGAGGCTTGGATGACGAGCATGCAGTTCGAGGACCCCGAGACGCTCAGTGCACAGCTCGTCTTGGTTTGGCACCAACTGCAAGCACTGACGAGCCACCAGCGCCCCCAGTTCACGCTGCTTGCTCTGCAGCGAATCGTTCGGACTGTCGGACTGCACGCATGTCAGAGCAACGAAGTGTACGAAAAGGACAAGCTCCAGGCCTATCTTTTGCGCTGCGCAGTGATTGACCATTGCACGCCTCTGGTCAATGACGAGGCGTTGGGGCTCCTGCACGATTGTGTCGATGCTGTGTTCAAGAACTCCGGAGCGCACAACGAGTGGTTTGTACGACAGTGGAAGCGCGAGCAACAGGAGGCGCTGGCACCTGGTGGCAGCTACGGGGACTTTTATCCACAGTATCTGCTGGACGCTGCGCACGAGCTGCACTTGGTTCCACGCCAGGCACTACTTCAGGCGTCGATGGACACATTACGAGCGTTGACGTCGAGTATCGGTGTTGTGCTCGTAGGTCCATCCGGTATCGGCAAGACCAGCGCAAGCGCCGTGCTTGCGAGGGCTCTGGACATGTTCAAAGACGACCTGATCCACGAGCAGCAGACGCACCAGAGTCAGAAAGCAGCAGCCGCCAACGCCAGTGCAGAGCAACAAGACAAGAAGCCCGGCGCTTCATTGCCTCCATCTAATCGTGACAACGAGGCAGCTGAGGAAGCAAGCGGCTTCGTCATCCGTCGTGTGGTCTTCCCGATGGCGCTCACGCTCATGCAGTTGTACGGCAGCACAGCACCTGATGGCCGAGGTCGAACGAAGTCTCTGCTTGGACGGCTAATTCGTTACAGCCAAGAACAGTTCGGCCTCGTGCCTCCACGCGAAGTCAATCCGCTGCTGTCGTTGCCCACTCGTACTCCATCAGCACTGTATCCGCTGGTGGCGCTGCACAAGCTCGTGTGGATCACGTTTGATGGTGCGTGTGATGCCAGATGGATGGAAGCGTTGCACTGCGTGCTGTCCACGCGAGGGCCCTTGGCGCTCATGGACGCAGTGGAGGCTCACGAGCGCCGCGTGCTGCCATTCCAGGATGGCGAGTTCATGACGCTGCCGCCCAACGTCCGCTTTTTGTTCGAGACGCTGGACTTACAGCATGCGTCGCCTGTGTCCATCCAGCTCAACGCTATTGTTGCCTTCCAGGGCGACTGCCTCGATGGTGTAGACGCAGCTTCAACCACAGACGAAAAGTCTTCGTCCCCAGCGCCTACACAATCGGCATCTTCCAGCCACGCGAGCGTAGGCACCAACACGCCAATCCACGTGGCGTGCATCGAACGATTCCTCGCCATTCAACGCGCCGAAGTGCAGGCGGAAGCAGCGAGCTCGGCCCACAATCCGACTGTGTCTTGTCTGCTGTCCATCGCGCTGGTCATGTACGAGTACGTCAACGAACGGCTTCTGGTGGGAAACATCCTGGGGACGATCCATACGGTCGTGGTTGAGTACGGCACAGCCGTGGTGTTCTCGCCGCTAGAACGCGTGCGCCACTTGCTGATGCTGTTGCAGCCGTTGCTGAGCAGCGTGTCGGGTGTGTACGTGGCTATGGGCGCTGGGGTCGACGTCGTGCTGTCGAGTGACGAACACAAGCTAGCACTGCAGAAGCGAGTGAGCATGGTTTTGGTGTATGCACTGGCGTGGGGCTACGCATGTGGCGTGCAAGGCAACCCACAGCTGCAGCTACTGATCAGTGGCATGCTCAAGCGGGAGTTCGTCGAGTTAGCCGAGACATGGGAGACATCCAACGGCAAAGACGTCAATTTGTTCGAAGTGCTCATTGATCTCGAAGCTGTGCGGTTTGTGACCATCGACAGCCTCCCGCTGGCCAAAGCTGTCCAAAACACGCGCCCAAATGTGCCCAAGGTCGTGTCTACCTTACCCAATGCGTTGTTTGTGCCGACCGCATCAAGCCTCCTAGTGCATGCCGCAATGAAAGACGCGCTGCGTTCCGGTCACGGCGTGCTCGTTGTTGGGTGCGAGAACGCGCGTCGCACGACGCTGCTGCGCAACTTCCTGCATCAGATCGACTATCTCGCAGCGTTGCTCAAGCCAGCTACCGCTGATGGCGGTGAAACTGGAACCACTGGCGCAGACGCTAGTACAAGTAGTGGCGGTAGTGGGGGTGCTGCTGTTGCTGGAAGTAACGCAGCTGGTGCATCCATGCAGTTGGCGTCTGTCGAACGCATTCGCTTGCACCAAGTCATGCTGGTGAAAAAGCTTGCCAAGCGGTTCCGAATGGTCAACAGCGCAGCGCAGGCCCAGGCGGCGGAGAAGGCCGGTGGCAAGGGGCTCAAAGCTGTTGAGCCCAACGCTGCCGTTGTCGCTGACGAGACACCGGCGCAACCGGCGATATGGCGAGTGCGACCGTGTGTCGACGGGAGCAAGATCGGGACCGTCGAGAAGTTCGATCGTGGTGACTACATCCCTTTCTTTTTTTCGATGAACCAGCACGACCGAGGTGTTTCTGATCTGGCGCAGTGCATGGAGCGCATGCTTCAACGCGAGCGCACGGGAATTTACGAACCACCGCCAGGTAAAACGGCCGTGTTCATTATTGACGACCTGCACCTGCCCATGCAGGGTGCCGGGGCCCAGCACCCGTCATGCTACGAGTACCTGCGGTCGGCATACGAACACGCAAGCGTTTTCGCTGGACCGGAGGCCTCGCCCGTGACCATCGAAAGCCTGATGATGATAGCGTCCATCGCGACACGAGCCATGGGCACGTCGGCGCCACAAGACGATCAGTCATGTCGCCGACTGCGAAGTCGGTTCTTCCCTGTCCTGGCCCCGTCGTGTAGTCTCCAGGACGTCCACCAGGTGTTCGCAACGCTGGTGCTCTCTCGATGGGAACGAGCCAGTAGCTCGCCGCTTGACCGTCTTTCCGCGTCACTGCGGCAGTCGGTTGCGACGATGGTTGCTGCCACAACAGTGCTGTGGGAGAAACTGCGTCGTTCTGGTGTGTCGCGCCAATCGTTTGGTACGCTAACGACTGCCACAACGTCTCTATCTGGACATGTGGGCGTGCCACGAGAACTGCGCTTGAACCTGCACGACTTGGCGCGCGTGTACGAAGGTATTTGCTCAGTTGAGCCGATGTTTTTGATCAACCACGAGACGCTGTTGCGCCTATGGACACACGAGTGTACTCGCAGCTTTGCAGATCCGTTCCAGCTCTTTGGCTCGACCAGCAGTGCCGTGCAGAGCGAGATATGGCGGCTGCGTTGCCTTCTTCAGTCTTACGACCATCAGCGCACCAGCACGAGTGGAGTGACGTCCAAGCGCGACAGCACGATGAGTGGCAGCGGCGGAGGAAACAGCAATGGCAATTCCATGCACGGCGCAGCAGCACCTTTCGGCAATCTCGCCTACTTCATGACCGAGTACCTCGACAAACGCCACGAGTCGTCGCAGCAGCAACAAGAGCGGCGACCGATTCCTGGCTTATGGGGATTCGTGCTTAACGATGCCTATTTCCTCGTTTCGCGCGATGTCGAAGACGATTCCAGCAGCAACAACAGTGCGGTCAACAACGATGCCGGACGACGACGCAGCAGCGTCAGCTTGTTCCGTCGCAAGAGCATGAACGGCAGTAGCAATACACGCTGGATGTACGCCGAGTTGATCCGAGAAGATGCATCGACCGAGGTAGCGCAGACAGCGATCCAGATCTTTTTCGGTAGTTTCGGCGTCTACGGTAGCATCGGTAGCGCGCTTGATTCGAGCTCGGCCGCCCAGATCCAGCTAAAGGCCGCTCAGCTGCCTCGGAATGCTCCGACAGTCTCGCTTGCGCTCGCAACTCGCCTCGCGCAGTTGGAGCGTGTACACGGTCGACGTGGCGCTCGCATGTTGCTACTCGGTCCTGCAGGAAGTGGTCGAGAAGTGATGATCCACTACTTGTGCTCGGCCGTCTATGCTTCCACGGGGCCACGACGCCCGCAGCCGATTGTGTACTTCGAAGGCTTGCCGGATGCGACCGTCGTGAAGCAGCATTGGTCTTTGCTTCTGCATGAGCTGTATGAGCGCGTCGGCATTGACTGCGAGCAGCTCACGTTGGTTGTCAAGCGTGTGGATCTGTTGCCACGGAATGTCGTGAACCAGCTGCTGAGTTTGTTGGCGTCCGGCGAAATCCCTGGTGCGTTTGCGCTGGAAGAACAGATTAAAATGGCGACACGGGTGCGCGATGAGCGCTTGGTGGAGCTCGAGAACCGGTATCACGCCAACTGCACACGGATCCGCCATGACTGGGAGTTCGAGCGCGAGAAAGCGCTGACTGCGATGAAGAAGGACAACGTGCTGGACGTCACTGCGGCGGCGGCTGAAAAATATCAAGAGTGGGAACAGCAGCAGTACCAAATGCTCCAGTTCCGTCTCGACCAGGCGCAACTGCGTCATCAACAGGATCTCGATGACTTTCTACGAACGTGCGAAGTCGAGAATGAAAGCGTGGCTGCCACCATCATGTCCCTCATGCGTCCACTAGGCATGACCAGTGGCAAATGGCAGCAAATCATCCACCGCCTACGTCGCCGCCTCCGAATCGTGTTCCTTGTTGACGTGCGCCATCAGAGCCACGCATTTGCACGTGTCCCCGAGCTCTTCAGTGCCTGTGACGTCATCTCCCTCCCGGCTTTGACTGACGACGCACTGGTGACGATCGTCTACGGCCATTTCCACAACGAGTTCCAGCGCCTGCAACGTCAAGACATATCCGAGTGGGACCCCACATGCAAATGGAGCGAATTCCTGGTGTTTCTTGAGCGGGTGGAGCGTGATTTGCCACGACTGGCTCTGCTGGCCGTGCAAATGCACCGCGCTGCCGTACAGCAGGTTGCTCAAACAGGCACGCTCCAGATTCCCACCATGTTGTTGCTCATGATACCCGCGTACTGGACCCGACTGCTCCAGAGCTATTACGTCCTTGAGCACCGGCGCCAGCAACGTGCACAGTGGTTTCTCTTCGTCCACTCGAGCATGGAGAAAGAACTGTGGAAGCTCCAAGACGGAGACGCCGAACTCAAGACCCAGCTGAGCGACTGTGCGCGCAACGCGGTCACGCTTGAAGAACAGTCGAATGAGCAGCGCCAAGACGTCGACCGCATCCGTGACATGATGCGGCGCTTCCAGCAAGCAGCGGAGGAGCAAGTACACATAACCAATGAGATGGAGCAGCAGGCCCATGTGGAGCTGCATGTACCCATGGCGTGTCTCGAGGAGGCCAACGCCGCGCTACTGCTCATCGACAAACGCCACATCATCGAGATCAAGTCGTTCCTGAACCCGCCGCCGCTCGTCCACCTCGTGTTTGATGCCATTAGCGTCATGTTCGGCTCCGAGCCGACGTGGGACAACGCCAAACGCATCCTTAGTGACTCCAACATCGTCCAGACCTTGCTCAACTTCGACAAAGACAAAGTGTCGCCGGAGACGCTCGCTCGGGTGGAGAAGGACTACACCAGCGACCCGCGCTTTTGCAAGGAAGAAGTCGAGAAACAAAGCGTGGCTGCGAGTACCATGGTTATTTGGGTCAAGGCCATTTGTCAATATGCACGTACGCGCCGTGTGGTTGCCCCAACGCTCCAGAAACTCGAAAAGGCACAGCAGCGCCTTCGCCTGTTGATGACCGAATATCAAACGAGCAAGCAACGTGTTACCGAAGCCGAAGAGCTTTACCAGCGCACTCGCATGAGTTTGTTGGCAACTCAAGAACTCAAGGAACGCACGGTACAGGAGATTGAATCGCGCTGTGCACGCCTCGAAGGTGGCAAAATGGCGCTCGACTTTCTCCAGGAGGACAAACTGGGCATGGAGAAAGAGATCGCTCAAGTGCGCCAACGCCAGGAACTTGGTGTCGTGTGGTGGAACGCTCTCCTCACTGCTGGTGTGCTAGCACACGGCGGTCAGCTTGGTGCACACGAACGAGAGCAGTTGTACAACCGATGGCTGGAGCAGTATGTCGTCCAGAGCACGAATCAAGGTGCCAACGAAGCGCTGCGAGCAATTCGCTTGCCGGTTGTTCGCTTGGCGTTGCGAGAAGACACCGACGAGCCCGACGAACCAGATGATGATGACAGCGCCGTGCTTGAGATGTTTGTACGTGACGACGATTGTTTTGGGTCGGGTCCGTGTGGCTGGGAGCTGGTAAGTCGTGTTGGTGCCCTGTTCTCGCGCCGACACCTGCAGGATGCGTACACGCTGAGCGAGTTGGCTGCTGCACGGTTCCCGGTTGTTGCCATCACGCACTTTCATCCTGAGATGGAGGACGTGGTCGTCAAGTGCGCTCGAAGCATCTGGAAGTGGTCCAACTTCCTCATGATCGACTCGAAGGCCCCAGATCTCTCAATGGCCCTACGTCACGCCGTCGCCGACGGTCATCAGCTGTTAGTGCTTGATGTCGAGCCATGCGATGCTCTGCTGCACCACGGCAGTCTTGCAGCCATTTTTCACTGGCAAACGACCGTTGTAGCAGGCAAGGAACACTTGATCTTCCCTCGTCCATCGCTGAACGAGTTTGAGCCGCCAGATCCTGTTCCAATCCACCCGGACTTCCGTGTATTGCTGACGTCGCATGACTCACCACAGGCGTTCGGAGATTTACTGCAGCGCTTTCCATTGCTCGACGCCGAGGTTCACGCGTCAGACGTGCACGATGCCATCCTCGACAAGATGTGGCACCCAGGCATCCAGACGCACAACCAGCAGCCATGTTTCCAGCTACGCCAGACTGTTCGTGAGTTCGACGAGTTGGCCGTGGCAAAGCACACCGCCAGCGACTTTCTGACCAAGCTCATCCAAGAAGCCGCGGTGCATGGAGACTTCCAGATCGCGGAGACCGAGCGCGTCCGCGAAGCGAGTAACCGCACGAAGGAAACTCGTCTGCAGCTACAGAAGAAGCGAATGGAGCTCCACGAGGCACTGCGCGTGGTACGAAAGCACGTCGGCTTTGCACGTATGGGCGCAGCGATCTTCAACGGCTTCAATCGCGTTATCGCAGCACCTTCTATCTCTCCAAGTTTGAGCTCAGCGATAGCGACGGCATCGTGTTCACCGCCACTGACGCTCCAGTTCTTCCTGCCGCTGTTCTTTACGGCACTAAAGGCTCCCGAGCTCCCGACAGCGGAGAGCGTGCTGGCAGAGGCGGGCCGAGCCGATGGCAGCACGTACGGACAGCCACCGATGCTGGCAGCCATGCACGCGCGAACGAGCTCATTTCGTCGATCAAGTCAGTCGCTGCTTCGATCGTCGCGGGCGTCATCACGCACCTTGTCGGTCGTCAACCTGGACTTCAACCCGGCGTCCGAAACACTGACTCAAATGCTGGCGCGGCTTATGCCGCTGGTACCATCACCTGAGCACTGGCAACGCTTCCTTGTCGAGCTCATCACCGGACTCGAAAAGAACCAACAGACCCGGAGCAAGACCTACCGCAACCTCAAAGTCCTTCAACAGGAGTTATTGCTGGGCGATGCTGCTAGCGAACGCCAGCGCTCGCAAGTGACCAGCATTGTCCAGCTTGACGATTTGTTGCTGCAGAAGAAACTGGGGGTGTGGCGCGCGACGGGCTCCTTGAGCGACGACGACGTGCACAAACTACGCCAGATGTACATGTACGCTGACCAGGACGACGATGAAGTGCTGCTGTCGCTTATTGTCGACGGAGATCATGCACGTGGCAGTAACGACGACGGTGACGATGATGACGGCGAGAGCGAGCCTGTGCTTGCGCTGTTTCCAACGTCCAGACCACGCAGCGAACGACTCAAGTTGGGACTCGTGTTGTTCCCCCACTTGGTGTCAGCGCTGTGCTGCCGCATGCTGCGGTCATACGGTGTCCGATCCGAGTTCACGCAGCTTCAGGACGACGCAACGCTTGAGCAACTGCTTCGTTCACCCGGGCATGGGTTCACGCGGTCATTGGCGGGTGAAAGTGAGCACGACCTGCTCTCCAAGAAGCACGGTTGGCTACGTGTGATAGCAGGCTTCCAGGAAGCAGCGTGTGTCCTCATCGTGACGACGCAGCCGTTCGCTAGCTTCGAGTTCCTGCACCGTGTGGTGGGTCACACAATAGCGCGGTCGGAAGACCAACTGCGCTTGCTGCGCACGTTATTTGCGCGCGGGTTCCGTTCGCATCAGCAACTCAATGACTTGTTTGTGCTGCCACATGCGTCTCGCCAGAAGGCAACGCTCGGGTCTGCGGTTCGTAGCAATAGCCACGGTGTGACGGCTCATTCAACGCACTTGGCGGTGCAGGAGTTTGTGCTCATGGCCGCACATCTAGAAGAAATCTTCACGCTCGAAAAGGAGAAGCACGGGCAACTCGAAACGTTGCCTCTGGCCGTTGTCAACATGCAGGGAATGCCTGAGCCGTTCCACTGGGAAGAGCTCTTCCAGATCCTGCAGCGCTCGCATCAGAAACTGACATCGTCGACATTCCGTCGACACAACTCAACCGAAGGTCCACGTCCGGATGGCATTGTGTCCACATCGACGCGACGCATCTCAAGCCTCATGACGCAAGAGCATAGCAACAACCAGCATCAGCACCATGCGTCAACACGCACATCTCCGCGTCGTTTGTCTTCAGCAATGCCACTGCTAAATCGCTTGTCGTCCGATTCGACCTTACTAGGCACGTCACCCTCGTGTCCTCGCCTTCTGTCGGTCGTCGAAGATTGGCACAACCTACCGCGCCATTTACAGCACAATTTGTTGTGCTTCTCGCTGGATGAAGGTCATGGTCGAAGCAACAGCTCCTTACACACGTTGCAGCACTGTGTACAAGCCACACTGTTGCGCTTTGCGTGTCATCCGTGCAGTGACCACGTGCAAGCAGCCGTTCTGGCTGAAGAGTTGAGCAAAGCCAAAGCGTTGGGCACTGCAGGAAGCGATGCAGTAGAAGGCAACATGATGAACATCGATCCCACCATCAAGCGCTCGAATATGGCGCTGTGGGAGCGCATGACGAGTCTCGTGCTGTTCCATGCGGTGTTGACCTATCGAAGCTCCTGGTATTGGCACAAGAACGTTGATCATGCCGTGAGTCCCAGCGGCGACTACCATTGGAACGAGTTCACGACCGCCATGGACCAACTGCTAGTTGTGTCGACCCAAGTGAAGCAAAAGCAAGGAGCCGGCGCATCGTGGAGCGCACGTGAACGCGTGCTTCAGCAGGTGATCCTGTCAGCCTACATGCGCAAGTCACGCGGTCGCTACGAAGTGAACTTTCTTCGCCAACTATACCAAGAGTGCTTCCCGTTCGTGGAGAGCGCTAGTGGTAGTACGTCGGGTAGTGCGGTGCTGGGTGGATCCAACTCAGTAGTCTCAAGCTCACGACACGTTGGCGCGAGCTCTCGGTCGCTCGCAGTCGCTGCCAACAGCAATGTTGGGTCAACGGGCATGGCTCCACACCCACCGAGTCTCGGAGTCGCTTCCAGTTCGCGCCTTTTGCATACGTCAGCTGGCAGCGTTCGCAACCTTGGTGGCCTCACTTCGACTGGCAGCATTCGCAACATGGCGAATGCGAGCGCCAATGCAGTCGGTGCCAGCAATCGGTCGCTATTGGGCACTGGTGCTGGTGGGTCAACGCTGTCATTGCTTGGCGGAGGTAAGATGAGCAACAGAGCTACGCGGGCAGCATCAGTGTTATGGGCCAGTGTCATCTTTCCCATCGAAGAACTTACGGAGCGTGCAACCGACGTGGAGCATTGGCTCGACATTGTTTGGGCGTTTAGTGATACCTTGGACACCAGCGTCGAAACGCGAGTACGTGTGGAACTATTGCGGCTGCCAGAACCAACGCAGTGTAGCACATCCAGCGCTGTTGGACGCTGTGCCATGACGGGTACAGCGCAGTGGCTCGAAGCATTCGGTTGGCGCCCTCATGATCCAGAGGGCAGTGCTCGTTCGCAGAGCTCGCTGCTGTCGCTGAACGACGCATTGGCTGTGCTGGATACGCTGCTGCTTCGGATGCTACCACCGGAAGTGACGATTCCACCGCCCAGTGTTGGTAACTCTGCCCGAACGAAAGCAACCATCGAAGACGAAGACGCACCAAGTGATGCATGCGCAGTGCTGCTAGATGTCATTTTGCGCCAAACAGCTAGCGCGTTCAACACGTACGTCAGCATCATCCGTACGACGCTAGAGCGGCTCAAACAGGACCTACAGTTCTGGTATGACCACACGGATCACTCGCAACAAGTTCGTGGTTCACGTACGCTCAGCCCACACCACGCGTCACTCAGCGCTAACGGAGCGCCAACCAAGTGCTTCCCCTTGGCCTGTGTCGACGACGAAGCAATCCAGACGAATGCGACGCAGCTTATGCACAACCAAGTCCCCGCCTGTGTGCGAGAGCACCATGAGCGCCTTCTTCTCGGTAATCGAATGCTGTCCATGCAGTCATTCGTGCGGATGTACCAGTTCTGGCATTCCTTCCTGCACCGCAAACTTGTCCTCCAGCAGAGTCGCATGGCACTTCATTGGTGGGTGCCCGGACTGTTCCATATCCAGCTCCACGAACTCGTAGCGATGGCCAAGCAACGCTACTGCCGCGAGCATGGCATAAGCGACGACGACCATCATGTTGTCTTCACGCTACATCGCGCACAGATTATCACAAAGGCACCGGCACCAGACTTCGGACCAGCGGTGGCCACCAGCGCGCCACAACGAGTACCCGATTGGAATAGGAGAGGGGTAAAGAGTAGTGAGGAAGAGAAAGAAGCGGGTAACGAAGGTGAAGACAGGGACGACGACAACCCCGAAGACGAAGAAGAAGAAGAAGCGGACGTCGACGGGGATGGAGATGGAGATGGAGACGCGGACGACGACGCCGAGGCGGAAGACTTTGAGATGCCCGATCACACGTTCCTGGTGCTAGAGGGGCTCACGGTGCACGGTGCCGAGTGGAACCAGGATCGAGGGTACCTGGAACACCCGTCAGCCACCACGGTGGCTGCACCTGGAGAGGCCCTCACGTCGCAGTTGCTCGTCATTGGGGCACTGGAAAAGAGTACTGAGACCAACAAGGCGGGATCCAAGGCGTCCTCTGGTGGACACCACGCGATGGCCATGAAGCGCCGGAAGCATGCGACGCGGCTGTGTCCAATCCTTCGTGGCAGCGACGCCACGCTCGAGGTTGCGCATGAGTTCGAGTTGCCTGTTGCGTCGACATTCAGCGCGTTGGCCACGCCCTACTTGACGCTAGCGCTTCCATGATAGCTCACCAAGTGACGTGTCGTCTGACCCATCCTCGCAGCACACGATCGAGGAGACACGTACGAAAGGACGCGAACGAAGAGAAAAGAGAGATGATAGGATGAAGAAATGCAAGCTTTGTTGATTTTGCTGGTGCAGCTTGCGCCGATACATCTACGTACTCATATAGTATACGGGCTCGCACAACAATGCGGGCGACCGGCGACTGCGCTCACACGATCCATCTGAAATGTTTAAAAAGACAGATTCGATGGGCGCCATTGCTTGACGACCTCATGTGGTGCGGAGCGAAGCACTGCGGCTGCGCGCTCAGATCGTGATCGGCTTCGGCATGCGGATTGGCTTCTGGTCCGTTGCGATTGGGCTTCGGGTCATCGACGCACTGGGTGACTCCAGGTCGCTCTTGTTCTTTTCCATGTTCTTCGCTGGTGCCTGTGTGTCAATCTTGCGCGCGTTAGTGGTCGTGTCGGTCTGCGTGGACTCCATCTTGGGCTCTTCTTTCGTGCTTGTTCGTTGCTTGGCGAAATCGGGAAAGAACCTCTCCAATCGCCTGGTCATTTCACGCTACTTCAGCTGAAGTAAGCGACAAAGAAGATTCATTGCCCAAAAAGACTTAATTTCAGGTGGTCCACACTAACATCTGCTGATTGGTGTGCGCCACCTTGAGCGGGTGAACGTTGGTGACGCAAGGGTTGTCAGAGAGATGACGTGGGATCCGTCGAACCCCACCCCTCTTTCCCGACCGACCGCCCGGCCGACCAATACACAACAGCGTCATCTTTGGTGAACACTTTGGGGAGGGGCGAACGCAACCCAGCCCGAACGCAAGACACCTTGAAGCTGCAACGCGCATCTAAGTTTTGCGGATGCCCAATTTACCGGCTGGTCGCTGGAACGGGAGCTAACAACTAGGCTTTAGCGGTGCATGAGCTCACCAAGGTCGATGGCAGGCCACCTCCAGCGCCAGCAACCCTGGCTCCGGGTGTGGCCAACAAGCGGCACGTCTTCTCGCCTCCCCACCAACTTGCAACCCGATGGAACGCGTTCTCTGACCGCACCGATCATTCGCACGTTTGCTCCGCTTGGTGCAAGCTGCCTGCCTGCCTGCGCCAGTGCAACCGTCTCCTCCGTACGACAATCCGCGCATCCAGCATGGAAAACGCCGCCGCGCCCGCGTCCCATGAAGCTCAGCCATCATGCGCCTGCTGCACCCGCGCCAGCGGTTTGAAAGTCGACGTTCCAACGGCCCCGAACTCGACATCGTCGCTGTGCAACGCGTCTGATAGCGAGTCGACGGACTCGGCAGCCCAGTCGCCCACTGGCAGTGACTCGGCGCAACCAGAGACTCTCATGCCGCTCCTCAATGACATGCTCGAGCAGTCGCCGATTGACATCTCGGTCATGGAGAGTCACCGCGTGCGACCCAATGCCAACCACGACGAACGCATCGAGTCGGTGCTGGGCCATGTCGACGCTGAGCTTGTTCACCAAGGCACCAACTTCCAGGTGAACTGGAAGTCCGAGAAACACAACTACCTCAAGATCAACGGCAAGGTTTTCCACACCGTCCAATTCCACTTCCATACACCGAGTATGTGCTTGTGTCTATGGGTGCTCGTGTGATTGACTACATTTCTAACGTATCTGTTGTCATCGGGTTGATCAGGCGAGCACACCATCAACGGCAAGCAAATGGACATGGAGTTCCATCTCGTGCACCAAGCAGATGACGGTAACTTGGCCGTAGTTGCTCTCTTCTTCCAGCAAGGGCAAGAAAACCAGTTCCTCGCCCAATTTTGGGACGAGTTGCCTGGAATGCATCCTGAAGAACGCAACAAGCTATGCATCGGCAAGATCCAGGGCGACCATCTTAACCTTCTCGCTGGCGACTACTTTCGATACCGAGGATCGCTGACGACACCACCATACACCGAAGGAGTCGAGTGGATTGTCATCAGTGATGTGGCGGAGGCATCGCGCGAGCAGATTGAAACTTTCCGCGAGGCATTGCCGTCCCCAAATGCTCGCCCGGTGCAGCCGCTCAACGAGCGTGTTGTGCGCCTCCATTTGTAGGCGTGCCCAGCCGCGGCACCTCACGTCCTGTCGTTCATGTAGTTTGTGGCGTAATGCCAAATTATCTTTTTTCTCAGTCAGTCCACTCACCCTGTCATGATGACACTCATTAAAGTTGTCGATGGCGTCGATGCAGGTTGAATAGTGCAGAACGGTTGCACCGGAATGGGCGATTTGGTGGCAGGAAATTTGTTTGTAAAACCGATCTAATTCCACGGATTGCCCTTCTATCTCATCGATAGAGTGTTTGCGAAAGTACGTCAATCACTAAGTTTTAGTGTTTAACTTCGCAGTGACACATGCAACCAAAGAGATTAAATTGCACCTCATTATTGTGTGGGAATATCTCACAATAATGGGTGCGAATATATAAATATGTATCAATTCATCAATGAATTGTAGTCGCTGTCGAATTGGCCCATCAGTTCCGATTCAAATCGGCGAGCACGACAGGAACGATGGAGCAGATCATGCAAATGCAAGATGACATTCACAAGCTCAAGAAGATGATGGACATGGTCTTCGAGAAGATGTACGGTGGATTCTATCGTGATGTGATGACGAGGCCTAGCTGACGTGTCGATGCTGGGTGTGGCGTCGTGTGTGGACATGGCAGTGAAACGCATTCTGCCGATCGGCCTTACGATGCCGTCGATGCGTATGGTTAGTAGCGCGGGAGACCGTTGAACGCGATTTTGATCAATGCACTGAACGATGTTTTGACGTTGTAGCTGACAAGGACCGCATTGTCGAGATGCTGAATCGTTTGAGCGCACGGGTTCGTACTGCTCCGCGAGGCGGCAGTCCTCTGGCTGATGTGGCTGACGTTGTGTGCAAACGGCGCAGATGGCAGAAGCAGACATGTCGAGTTTGACTGCGACCCCGACCAAGGACGCCACACCTGAAGAAATCACGGTCAGTGCTCATACGACAACTGCGATGTTGTAAACTACCCACTCACACACGTGGCTGTGAAACAGCAATTGAAGCAGTCGATCAACGAGAAAGAAGCAGAACGCCAAAGTATTTATCGTCGCGCTGGTGCATCACTCAAAGGCGTGCTTTAATATCGTACAATCAAAGCCACCTTCCATCGCAATCTGGCTTCACACCCTACTTGTGCGTTGATATCACCGTAACCCAGCAACCACGGCAACTCAGAGTGGTCTTCAGACGATGCCGCTCAATCCAGAGGACGAGCGGCTCTGCCCAGTGACCACATTTGAATTTATCCAAAGTGCCACAAATGCCAAGGTCCCAAGAAGGTCATCTCATCACGGAACCACACAACTACGCGGCATCAGATAACATTTTCTGACCACAGTTCGTGACACTGTTCGTTCGCTTTGATGCCACGTCCAGAAATTCAACGAGCGCCACTTGGTTTGCTTTCCCAATGATTTTTTTTTTATATTTCCCGATGTGATGAATCCACGCAACAATTTCGGGTAGAAACGACTGGTACTGCCCAACGTCTACATGAGGCGGGCGAAGTACGGGTCATTGCGGAAGCCTTGCATCACTTCGCTTGGACTAAATAGAACCTTCACTAGCTGCTTCTTGAGATCAAGTGCGCTGAACAGACCTTCAGACGCCAAAATGTCGAGGGAACTCTTGAAATCACGTTGGTTTAGCGGCTTGAACACGCCAGCATCTTCCCCAACTTGGCAGTACTCGGTATAAAGATCCTCAACTTGAAAGAGAGTCGTTGGAGCCGAGCCACTGGCACTTGGGGCTGTGTTTGATTGAGAGTTGGCCGCCAATTTGGTGGAGGCAAACAGAATCATCTGCAATGTGCGCGGCAACGTTTGGAGAACTTTAGAGCTTCGCGATTCCAGAGTCGTCTTGATTGTCTTCAGCATTTCCGAGAGTGAGGCTGGAGCGGTGTACCCTTGCTCAAGCTTTTTCTGGATCACACGGCGACAGATATCCATAGCAGCACGGATATCACCCGTCGTGGACGCAATCTTGCGCGAGACAAATGAGAGGCCATGAGCATTCAGCAACTCGTCAGCTTGCTTGCGTCCGCCCAGTCGCTCGACCAGAATTTCTTCGATTGTCTGGTAGGAGTATGGCTTGAAAATAACCACGGAAGGCTTTGAGTGCTTGCTCGGCAAATGCTTCAGGAACGGTAGATGCCGCTCTGTAAAGTCAACCTGGTTGGCAATTCCGAGCAAGATGAACGAGTGATCAGGACGGTGAGCCAACTCGAAGAGACGATAGAGATCGCTCTCAACGCTTGTTCGCTTGAGCAATGCGTCGATTTCATCAATCATCAGCAACCTGTTGCACCAAACGCATCGTGTGAGCACAAGCAAACAATACTGCTACACAACGAGCGCTTACATCAACTTTGGTCGTCGCTGTGATCGATCAGTAGCGTTCTCAATTGCTTCGAACGCTTCGTTAGCATCGGTTAACGTTTCGTTGGTCAGCTCAGCAGCCAACTTGCAGTACAGCTCGGTCGCAGTTGGCAACTCCATCGCATTCTGGTACATGCGAATCAACGGCATCTTCTTGCTTGGAGACTCCTTAAGAAAATTCATCAGGTCGTCGTGAGCATTTCACATAAGCCACGTTGCAATCCAGTACCACATACCTTGTGCAGAGCCACAATGTCATCCTGCATCGTTTTCAGCAAGGCTGATTTTCCGCAGCCGGGCGAACCCGAAATGTACAAACTGGCTCCGGACGACTTCACGAAGCATTCTGCCAAGAACGCGTTGATTTCATCACGTTCGCTGTCACGATGGTTGAACTCTTGAGGCGTGTATCCCATAGTCAGCTTCGGGAGCACTTGTTTTGCGAGCGCTTTAGTGGAGTGCTCCTCTTCATCCATATCTTCGGTGTTGGCAGACTCGGATTCGTTCTTGGCGTGTTTCTTCTTCTTCAGGTCACTCGGTGACGGCGTGAAGCTGTTGGCCAGGTTGCGCGTAATTGGTTCAGCTTGCATGTGCGAAGATTTACTCGCAGCTCCTTCTGGCGAGATCGAAGCTGGCTCATCGTCCTCACTAACCAAGTCAATCGATTGCTTTCGCTGGTTGCGGTTCTGTGGTGTGCAAAAGGCTGTGCGAACCTTCTTTTTGTCCCGTGCTCGCGGAGTGGTGGAAGATTGACGAGAACGCTTCGAGCTGATGTCATCAGCGTCATCCTCACTCGATGCTTCTTCGTTCGGACCGATGTTCTCCTTTTCTGACTGCTTAGCTTTCGGA
The DNA here is from genome assembly GCA_002286825.1 of Lagenidium giganteum. NCBI lineage: Eukaryota > Oomycota > Peronosporomycetes > Pythiales > Pythiaceae > Lagenidium > Lagenidium giganteum. The sequence goes on from NSDO01000362.1 coordinate 25,398, forward strand.
GTGTCTTCCTCGGTAAGCGACAGTTGATCGCTGTCGCACTCATTGCGAAGATGCTCGGCAACCTTGTCCCACAGCCCACTCTCTCGAAGATAGTCAATGAGCATGTCCTTGCAAGGGAAGTAATCGACGTTCATTTCGCCATCTTCAGGTCCCGCACAGTGAGGCTTCATGTAGTCATACTCCAGCTTTCCGCTCTTGAAGTGCCATCCCTTTGACTCGAGAACACGCCAGACATCGCCAAACTTGACATCATGAGCAGCAGAATACGAATACACGCTCGAATACAATGACGACCATCCGCGGGAAGGAGTTCTACGACCCGAACGAGACACTGGAGTGGTCGTAGTAGCCTGTGTGCGCGCTGGTGTTCTTTGTTGCGATCGCGAAGGTGCAGACTCGGCCTTCTTCGGGGCCTCGGTCTTCTTCGACGTGGATGCCTTCTTCTGGGCAGGCTTTGGAGCTGGCGTCTGCTTCTTCACCACCAATTCCACTTCGCTTTCTTCGCTCTCGTCCAGGTAATATCTGCGATGCTCGTTCTCAAGCTCGGTATGAATCTCTGCGTAAAGACCACTTGTTGCCAAGTACTGTTCGAGGAAGACCTGGCCCTGAAAGTAGTCAACATTCTCCACAAGCGACGACGCGCTCTTGCCCTTGCACTCTGGTTTGTAATACGCCCACCCATTGCACGACTTGTTGGATGGCTTGTAGTACCAGCCCCGGCTGCGAAGTGCGGCTTCGATTTTGCCAAAGGTGCACTTGAACGGAGGGATGGAGACAGCCACAGGTGTTGAGCGTGGAGTCTTTGGGGAACTCTTCTTCGCGGAGCTGCTCTTCGCTTTCGGTGTTTCCTTGGTTGGTTGGCGAGCTTGTTTCGCAGGTTGCGCCACTGGTGCCGCCTTCGTGGGCTTTCGTGCCTTCTTTGGCAAATTGTGGGCAAGTGGTTCGTCATCCGAATCCAACTGCTCAGGCATCTCTTCGTCGGCATTGGCGTCCGACATTTCCACATCCACTCCAGCTCCATGCTCTTCTTGTTCGCTCTCAGAGGTCTCGTGTTCGCTGTCCGACGCTTCCGACGCAGTGTTGTTGTTTTCTTCCGCGGTGTGGTTGCTGATCAAACCTGAGTCGTGCAGGTACTTGGCAATAGCGGCGCTCTTGCTGCAGAAGATGGTGACGTTGGGAACACATTTATCAAACGGCGTGTTCGGCATCATGTACCAAGTTTCCGATGTCGTTGTCAGTGTTTGCCATCCCTTGGTCTGCAGCAAGGGCCACAGGAAGTCGCACATGTCTGAATCTTCCATCTTTTCAATGGTGCCGGCGTTCTGTTCGACCCAAACAGCCAAGTATCTCACACAGGCCTTATCAAGCGAATCGAAGATGTTGACGTTGGGCTGGACGTTGAAGAAGCTGATGCCAGGCATCTTGTACAGCACCTGGCCGTTGGCCTGCACCATGGTTTCCCACCCAGCTTTGAGCATGTGCTGCCAGCATGTGGCAGTGAATGTATCAGAGAGTTCGGCCATGGACGCTTCTTCTTTCTTGATGATATTCTTGGTCGGTGAGCACGTCGCTCGCTGTTGCTTTGCAGGCTGTCGCTCCGGGCTGCTCGACACTTCGTTATCGAGCTGTCGAACGACAGACACACTGCGAGCGGTGGCGACGCTGCTGATCTTCTCTTTCTGTTTGCGGGCTTGCAGAAGCAGCGACACAAACAATCGACACGCCTACACAACCGCCACAACACGCGTCACACTACAATGCACATACCATGGAACACCTTGCCATCACTGCCCACGCACCTCCACGTTGTTTGTCAGCTGCTCAAACTGCTGCGCTTCCTCGACCGCTCGCTTCCAGCACACGTTCTTGAACGCGCGCTCGATGTTTTCCTCCATGATGTTGTACAAGCGGCACGTGCTGGCGTACGCCTTGGTGTCGGCAACGAACGGCACCGCCGTCACGTCCTCGCGGTTGGCCACGCAGAGTTGCACGTTGGGCGCTGCGCCCGGCGAGCGCACATGACACGCCAGTGGCCCAACGCCAAAGAAGTAGACAACGCGGTCTTCGCTGTCCAGCGCTGGCTTGGCGTAGCGCAGCTGCGACACATCGTGCGTGTGCGCAATGGCGTCCGAGTAGCTGTCGTACACGCACGCCGGCCAGAACACCTGCATGGCGCGCAGTTTGACCCACTGCAGGCGCTCCCGCATGGTGGCGTTGTTGTTGCTGTCCATCTCGCTCACTCAACCGCCGTCCACCTGCGATTGCTCTATCGACCCGTGCCGTGCCGTGCCGTGCCTTGCCTTGCCGTGCGGTGGGTGGTCTGTCTTTGAGGCTGCCAGTGCCCGCCGCTTCTTGTCGTTCAAAACCCGTCCGTCAGTCAATCGACCAACTTCCCGCCAAAATCGATCTTTTCAAACGATCGCACTTAGCCGGAGAAGTACGCATTGCCAGCGGCTAAGTGCGGCAGAGGTTCGTAACAGCTGGTGTTATGGTCTCGTGGTAGGTGCGGTTCGATAAGGAGGCCCGGGCGGCCAATGGCGGGAACCAATGAGTGTCGCGCCCGCCATTTTGTTTGGCGCCAACACGAGGAGCGCGGCGGGATCAGAGAGCAGGAGGTGACCAGCAGGCGCCAAGCAGGTGGCGACCGCATTGCGCAGTCCGTGGAAGAGGATCAACGGCACCGCGTGCTGGCCCCACGCGACACGACAGACAGCAACTACGCACGAAGCAACAGGTGATCGGGCGCGCGCGCCAGACGGCCCCCCGACCAGCATGAGCGGTGCCATGGCCATGGACTCGCTCTTGACGGCTGATGATGCTGGCTTGTTGGACGACCTCATGGTCACCAACGACGAGCTGGCGGAAGCGAGCAGCCTCGTGGGAATGTTTGTCGGAGAGAGCAAACAGCCTGCGGTCGAGAGCAAGCCCCGTGTGGTCGAGACGCCAACGCCGCGAGCCAGACACGACACGGAAGCAGAGGAAGGTGAAGTGTCGGAAGATGGCGAAGTGGGCGACCTCGAAGATGGCGAGATCGACGAGTCGTCTGATGGCAGTGCCAGCGACGACATGGAGGTGCCCAGCACGCAGATCGTGGTGGATGATGACTACGATGAACGCGCGTCGGTGAGCGCAGCGCACGAAGAGCACATTGCCAAAGAGGATCAGGATGACGATGATGACGATGACGAAGATGATGATGACGACGATGATGACGATAACGACGACGACGATGGCATGAAGGAAGAAGAAGATGAAGAACTACCGCGTGCCAATTCAGCCAACCAGGTGCCTCAAAGCCCTGTGCGCCATGTTGCAGTGGAATCGCACAAACCCTACCATTCGGCAGGGGCACAACAGGCACATGTCAACGCCCAGTTGTCTATTCGAACAGATCAACCACAACAAGCCAAGTCAATCGTGTCACCACAGCGTGCCTGGCAGAGTCCATCTGGCACCACTCAGCCACGCCCATCCACCCAGCTAGTGCAAACGCATGCTGGTAATGCACCTCAGCCGATCCAACATCAGTCGCCGCAGCCTTCGAATCCAACGGCAAAGCCTTCAGCGTCAGCAGCTGCCGTGGAGCACACAGCTCAACGCGTACCTGTGAAGATCCCAATTCCTGGGCAAGCCAGACCGCAAGACGCAGTCAAGCGTGTTCCTGTTAAAATCGGAGTGGGCGTAGCCATCAGCCCAACACATCAGCTCGTTCCCGAGAAGGTGGCCTCACCAGTGCGTGTGCCCGTAGCGACATCGGCACCTGCAGCGGCATTGAAGCCTGGAATGAATTCTCCACAGCGTTCCCACCCAGCTCCGAACGCAGCACCAAGGGTTGTTTCTCCAGTCAAATCAAAGGCAAACGAACCACCAGCTGCAACCAAGCCAGCGGAGCAACCAGCTCCACCCGTTCCAGTCAAAAGCACCGCGCCTGCGACGTCACTCCAGCCGCAGCACACAACGTCGCCGCGACGAGGTGCACCAGCACTCGTGGTTAGTGCATCGAAACCCGTGCAACCAAAGGCTGACGCCACAGCTGATACCTTGAAAGCACCGACTGCACCTGTGCAGAAATCTGTGGAGCCACTGCCACAGCCAGCAACGAGTGCTCCTGCACCAAAGGCTCCTGCCCTTGCACCGAAATCTGTTGCCGCTGCACTGAAAGCTGCAGCCCCTGTGTCAACCGCGTCACCGGCAGTGGTCGCTCAACCAAGACCTTCTTTGGAGCCCACTGAACCAGTGCGCGAACCAGTGCGGGAACGAGTGCGTGAGTCTGCACCGACAAAGATTGCTGCCGCGCCACCATCATCCCAGAAACCACAGCAAGCGTCATCATCGCCTACCAAAAGCAACGCACAGGCGCAATCCCTTAACGCCATCCCTGATCCTGTCGAAAAATTCGCGACGGTGTTTGACCAAGTGTGGGAAATGATGCTCAAGGAAGGATGGAGCATTGCTGAAGGCATGGGCACTATCTTTTGCTCCATGCCGGGCACGGAATTCTGGACCTTCCGCCCGAACATCAACGTGTTCGACTCGAAAGCCAAGGCATGCTGGAAGTTTCTCAATGTGTGCGCTACCGAAGAGACGGACGCGCACGCAGAGCTGTGGGAACTGTTGTGGACGATTGCCAAGCGAGGCTTTGGATGGTTCGAGATGCCGTTCGGGCCTGGTCTGGTCTACGTGCGACCGTACACCAAGTTTGAAGAATTCCTGCCCAACGTCACAATGTTCCAGCACAAGAAGCTGGCTGTCTTGAAATGCCTGGAAATTGCGAACATCGAGATCTCGTTGGGGGATTCGTTGGAAGGTCCGCAAGTAATCAGCTTCCGTGGTGCTGAGTCGGTTGCTGGAGCAACCGCAGCTGCAGGCGCGAAAGTATTAGCGCCGGCACCGACATTAGTGGCCCCAAAGACCAAATCCAAAGGCAAGACCAAAGGAAAGAAAGGATCGAAGAAAACAGCGGTGCCAGCAACAACGGTTGTAAGCGCACCTGTCGCTACTCCTGTCCGACCTAAGAGTCCGGCAGCAGCAGCAGTGACTGCTGCACCCTCGTTCGCCTCTCCACCTCCGGCACCAGCCCCAGCAGCGTCGTTCACGTCCCCGCCTCCATCGTATCCGTCTGTGGCGCACACACCAGTTGCAGCTGTAGCAGCGACGCCAAGCACCGCAACCAAGCGCAAGGCTACGTTGAAATCAACACCCAAGTCAACCAAGAAGACACCCAAGGGCAAAGGAACGGGAAAGCGAGCCCGTGGTAAGGGCAAGACTCCACCACAGGAGGAAGTGCAGTTCCAGGCGCCTGAGTTCAAGTGTGCCTTCGGTCAAGTCTATCGTCGGCTGCAAGGCTTCGGTTGGTACCATCGCAGTGGCAAGTTTGAATACGACTACTTCTCACCGGACTACACGAAGGAAACCGCGGCGCTAGGCATCAACTACTTCCAGTCGTCGGCGGATCTGGAGGAATACCTTCATACTTCGGGCCTCTGGGCGCAGATTGAAGACGAGTTGCACGTCGAGCACAACCTCCGTGTGGCAGCCTTGCGCGACGAAGCGCTCGCCCGCCAGCAACAGGTTGAGGAGCGGAAAGCTAAGTTGCGAATGGCCAAGGAGGCAGCTGCAGCGCAGGCGGCGCAGCATGTGCCACCCCCCATTTCGACGGCCCCACAAGCACCAGTTCCGCTGCCTGAGGCCGTCGACAAACCTTCTTCTACCAAGGTTAAAGCCGCACCGAAGGCACCAGCACCGAAGCCTGCTCCATCGCCTGTGCAGCGGAAAATGACGCCGACGAAGCGACGATCGTCGTTCACCGATGACATTATGCCGGAGATGAAGATTACAATTGGCAAGATCATCGGCAAGCTGACTCAACGAGGATGGTACTACCGCCCTGGTCGGTTTGAATACGACTACTTCAAGCCCAACACCAACCCGAAGACTGCAGTTTTGAACGAGGACTACTTCCAGAGCGAAGCCGATCTCGAAGTCCACCTGAAGCTGACAGGCCTGTGGGATGATATCGCCCGCGAGCTGATGGAAGAGCATTATGCGATGCAAGAACAAGCTGCGATGAAAATGAGTGCCGACGCTGCACTGACGGCAACGACGGGACCTAGTGTTGGCAGCAATGTGCCAGTGAGTGAGCCTGTGGCGAAGAAACAGCGGATAGAAGAAAACCCAGCTCTGTCTGAACCAGCAACCTCCGATGAGCCCGCCTCTCAAGAAGTCCCAGCGTCTCAAAACGTCGAGGAGCTGACGAATGACATTTGGGCAAATTCGTACGAGTTCGAGTTCAGAAGCTAAGCTGCCGGAACGTGAGCTATTTCTCAGTATTTTAGTTAGATGCGGTGAGTGGTTGAGACTCGCCAGAAGGTGTATGTTCATGAAAGCAAGTTCGAGAAATAATGAATCAGGTTTTGATCCATCAGAATTGCCAGATGAACGCGAGCGTGGATGAATGTAGATAAATCGTTGTTTGTGTTTGATTAATAAATAGCAGACGCATTACAGTACGATGAGCGAAGCACACGACAGGACAACCTAGTCATGCTGCTTCTTGATCACAGTTCGGAACCATCGCTTGAGCGAAGCGTGAGTGTTGCTTTTGACCTGGACGCCAACCGCTGGCGGACGGGATGACGACTTGCTATCCAACTCAGACTCGGGCTCTTCCCGCGAGGACGACGTTTCCACGGCAGAAACCGAGTCGTGCTCCACAGGCTTGGCGTTGCGTGCAAGCAGCAGCTTGACCGTTTGAGCATGGCTCATGCGGCTGGCCTTGACGAGCGCAGACTCACAGCACGTGGTCTGGGCATCGACATCGGCCCCATGGTCTAAAAGGCACTCGGCCACGCGTGTGTTGCCACGTTGGCATGCCAAATGCAAGGCTGTGCAGTGATCAAGCGTGAGCGCGTCGACTGGCGCCTTACCATGGCTCAGCAGCAATTCGACGCAGCCGTAGTGATTCTCCTGTGCAGCAATGTGCAGCGGAGTCTCGTCGTTGGGGCCCATGGCCGCACACAAAGCGCCGGCGTGCAGCAGCACCCGTACGATCGACGTGTATCCACGGGCGCACGCAATGTACAGCGGCGTGATGCCACGGGCGTCACGAGCGTTCACATCGACACCCAAGCGGATAAGCAACACGACACTGTTCATACACGACAACGGCACGACGTGATGCAGCAGTGTGCCCTGGGTGTTGCTATCCTTGGCGTTGGCCACCAACTCGTGGTCATACTGCTTGATCAGAACCCGCAGGAGCTTGTAATTGCCGTGCTGAGCCGCATCAACGGCGCACTCGGCTACGCGGCGCTTGGAAATGGTCGACTTGCCATCTCCGAGTAGAGCGCCCACCATTTCTGGGTGTTCGTATGTGATGGCCACAGCCGCTGCCTTGTTCATGATGGCTGCTTCGATCTCTGGCAGGGGCGCGCGCTTGTGCAGGAACTGAGAGCGCAGGTCAAGGCTGAGGCTGCGTTTCTGTCGGTACGTGGTCATCAGCTCGACCATGTCACCATGGCCTTGCGAGCAGCTGGTGATCAAGGCTTCCTCGTCGACGACGGCTCCATGAGCCAGCAAGAGGTCGAGCAGCTCGCGGTTGCGGCTCATACACGCCATGGTAATGCACGAACGGTGGCGCTTCTTGCCACGCTTGTTTGGATCAGCGCGGCACCGCAGCAACAGCTTGACGATGCGTGCGTGACCTTGTTCGCAAGCCACTTGCAGTGGCGTCATGCCGCAGGCACAGAGAGAGTTGACAAGTTTATCGCTTTCTTGTCCGAAATAATAGCTGAGAAGGTGCTTGAGCACGAGGTAATCGCCCTTGTAGCACGCTGCATGGATCGGAGACGTTATCCTGGGGCCGCTGTCGTTCGCTTCACGCATTGACGCCACGTCGGTCGCTGTCGTAATGTCAAGAGTGCCATGGCACGCAAGGCGCTTGGCCTTGGGCGAGCGGTCTCCAAACGACACGCTCTTCTTGGTCGACGAGGTCTTCTTCAAACTGCTGGTCAACGGCGCTGTCGAGCTTCGCGCACTACCGACGGTGGGCGGCGTGTGGAACGAGCCTTCTTCCGGTGCCGACCGACTCGTCTCCGCAGTGACTTGCCTTACCACGACAGCGGTGTCGTCGTCCAGGCGCACCCGCGCCCGTCCTGGGTCGGTCCTGAACGTCTGCTCCAGCGCGATCGTGTGCTCTCCAAACGCAATCTTGGAGCGCTGTCGGGCCAGTTCCCGGCGGCAATTGGAGCGCAAGATGTCCCTGGCCAGCGCATAATCAGCGACCGTGTACCCTTCGGGCGTCGCCGTGAGCGCCTGCGCGTCGCCACCGCTCCACGCGCGGCGTTCGCTGTAGCGCTCTCGCTTGGCCGTGCTCGGTCGCGCTTGTTCCGTCATAATTCCACGCAGCAGCGTGCGTGCGTGCGTGGGTTCAAGTGTTCACTGGGAGGGCCGTTCACGCCCTCGGGTGCATATGCCGGTGTGTGTGTGTGGGTGTGTGGCTGTTCGTTCAGTCACCCACCTCTGTCCACCACGCGCACACAACGCAAATGAGCGCACGTTAAGGGCAGGCACGGCCGGAGCGGAGCAATCACACAGCCGTCGCGTGTGTCTGGTCAGCACGGAGGAGGAGGAGGAGGAGCGCTTGTCGCCGTCGCTCCGTAACTCGACTCGAGAGAGGAAGAATGCCCGGCTGTTCCTGCGCCTGGAGGGTTCCACCGGACGGAAGCTCGGACGGACGGGGGGAGCACTGCACTGCACGGCACGGCCCAGCGCACGCGTGAAGTGGCTGTCGCGGGGCTGGCTGGCTGTCTGTTTGTCTGGCCAGCGCCTTGGGCTTTGAGCTCTGCGGTGTCCATGGAACTCACGGCCTTCCTGCTCGGCGGGTGGTGGCGTGGATTGCCCATGAGGTCAGCGCACTGGCGCGAAACCAGCCACGCACTGACCACACCGCAAAGAAGGGACGCGTCCCCAACGCCACCTCCGCATACAAACACCAAGTGCACGCCGCTCCACCACGGGACGATTCGGGACGTTCCCGACCGCTTTTTCTTGAACTGGGCGTTCAGCGAGCACTCACTGTGCACTTGACATATCGGTGGTGTCGGAGGGGATTGGCTGAAAACACGGAGAGGTCAGCGCCAGGATTGGTAGAAATGCGCGGAGTAGGTTCAGTCACGTTTGGTTCAGAAGAAGGAGGTTGCCGGACGCAACGTTCGACGCTGGTGCCGCTGCCCGAGCGGAGCGGGGGATGACCATGGTGCGCTCACCTCCCCCCCATCGGATGGCGCCGCCAGCACACACATGCGTCTCGCTGGGGCCTGACTTGACCTGGCCTCTGCTGTGCCCAGAGGCGCGTTTGCGTGTCAAGCGGATGCACGTTCGCAGATGGAGGCGGAGGTGACAGGTGGGTTGGCACGTCAAATCCAGCAACATGCAGTCACCAACGGACAGCGAGGATGATCTGCTGCGACGTTGCATTGCGGCAATCCCCCCAACAAGCTGTGCGCACGGGCACTCCTCCCAATGTGGCCCGATGCGGCCAGTGCAGTGCGGCAGAATGGTTGCTGAGCTCAGATCGTGGCGCGCACGTCGCATAAGGTGCGCAGACCTCCACGTGCACGGCGCACGTCGGCGCTGCTCGGCCATGAGCAATGCCATGCAGAGCACATCGACCACCACTGGACAGTTGTGGCGACGGACGCTGACCCACACATCAATTCCATGTCGGACACCATGAAGGTCGCGGCAGCCTCCTGGTCTGCGAAAAACGGATGATGGGCGAGGCCACGACCTTAATTTCCAGACCCACGTAGCTGCTTGGGTTCAGAGCAAAATGCACGGCGTTGCCGGCCGCATCCTGCAGATCTCGGTTGAGCTCCTCTCTCGCAATGCGAGTGCTCCACTTCGATCTGTGTACGAGCCGCCCACACACCACACATGACGCGGAATTGGCGCTGTCTGTGGATGTGCGGCAACCACACATCCATCCACCACACCATGGMCCCCCCCCCCCCCCGTCCTGTTGTGCGTTGCAGCAGCCGCGGCCTCGAGAGAGGGCTCGCGTGGAATCCTTCATCCTTCCCGGCTGTGGATCGACCTTGTTGGCGGCAGATGGTCGGATGTGTTCAACAACGCGTTCAGTCACCTTTGGGTTGATGGTTCGGTTTAAGGAAGAGTTTCAGTGCGAGAACAAAAATTCACGGGATAAATAAACGATGTTGTGTTGATAGAAACGCTGCTCCACGCGCTGGCAATCCAACTCGAGTGGATCGGCGTGAGCGAGCGAGCGCTTGTTGGGTGCGGGGAGGGAACCGTGCTGGTAACCACGCTGGTGTCAAATATTTTCGATCTTCTTGGGGCTGATTTTCCAGAAATTGACGTCGTTATATGCCTCGTCGTTCATGCTGCGCGTGCGCACCTGGAACGAGATGACATCGGACACAAGGTCTTCTGAAGATGAATGCGCTCGGCTCATGGACGCCCGCTCGCTCGTGCGAGCTGGGCGTTCCGACTTGGCCGGGGACGAGTGGCGAGAGGATGAGGGCGTGCAGATTGGCGGGAACATCTTGTCGACGAACTCCATGAGGCTCAGGTACGACTCCTTATAATTCATCATGGTGCGGTGTCGCAAACGGCCGTCGCCTTCGTCCACGAGGAACACTTTGCCAGGGAATACGCCCACTTGCGTGAACACAACGCTGTCGGCATACGTCTTGCCGAACGCGGCGTAGAACGGATTCACGTCCGTGGGGAACAAGGCACGAATCCCATTCAGCGCCGCGACTTTGAACTCTCGTGAGTCGTTCACTTCATTGCCGTCAATGGCAAGAAGGCTCGTTGGTGACAACAACACTGGACCGCGTGGAAGGATTGGGTCGTCATCGGACGCCGGACGCAGCATTTCGTGGATCGCGTCCGCTTGGCTCAATCCGTGTGACGTGAGGTAGATGATGCGGTAGCCATTCCGAGCAAGTTTGCAATAGAAATTGACGGCACCCTGGTGCAAATCAGCCGAATCATAGTCGGCAATTGGCAAAAACGACGTGAACATGCCGGAGCTGCTCGGTGACGCCCGTGAGATCGCACCGTCAATCTCCGCCAGCACGACCTTGGCCGAGTTGGGCCAAAAGAAGAGCGAGGCAGACACGCGAACCTCGCCCTGAGCAGCCGTTTGCAGCACAAACTCGATCTCATTCTCTCCAATTGCCAGGTCCATTTTCGCGAAGTCTTCCTTGGTCGGCTTCAACGACTTTCGGTAGAAAACCGGTGCCTTTGCTCCGTTGCTGACCATACCATTTGACTGAAATGATGGCGTCACGGGCTGAAACACTGGTGATGGAGCGGATGCTGTGTTTCCGCTCGTTGGCATCTCTGAGCGGCCTGGAAACCACTGGAACCATCGCTTTGACGGAACAGGAGACTGCTCTCCATAGATCTGGCTGTGCCATCGAGGCGATTCGTCACTGCGGCGAAAGCTGTTGGCACCATCACTCAGTGGTGGTTGCGGAGGTGCGATCGACCACCCGTGTTGCAGTGGAACAGGCTGAGAGTTCGGGAATAACACTCGAGAGATGAGGTATGCTTGGATGTCGCCATTGAACGCGTAGATTTGACCATCGATGAGGAACATCAGGTCAGGGTTTTGGAGCACTTCTCGTGCGTGTTCGCGAAAGTATTCAAATGTAATGATATGTTCAGAGAAGACATCATGGGCTTCCTCTTCAGACGCGACGTCTGCCAACAAACTTCCACAGAGCGACATGCACGGGTGGTCTGCACATCAATTTGACTCCGAGTTAATTCCATCAAGTCACGCATCCCCCGCGCATACAGCTTCTCACCGATTGTATATGCGTTGGAATGTATACTCTCCGTTTCCAACGCATCAAAATACATAGATTCGTTTTTGACGATGGAGGGCAAGACATCCTCAGACTTGTCTTCGAGGTTGGCGAGTCCAATCTCAACGGAAGTGGAGCGCACAATCGGCAGCGCTCCCCAACCCCATGTAAGACGCTCGCTGGCACCACCATTGACCCCTCGTGAATCGGTCACCAATCTGGAGATAAAGAAGATCAGTGACCAAGTGTTTTTCCTCGAAGAATATGCTGTTATCGTCACCTGTATGTATCATGCCACTCAGGGTGGTGGCCGGGCAAGTCCTCTTGAGCTGAAGCATACGAGTGCTCACGCACCCCAAAGTCCAATTTGTCGTGTGATGTCTGTCATACCGATGTCAGTATTGCCCATCAAGGCAACGAGTCACCAGCAACTTACCGGCGGCACCGTCGCACTCGACTTCTTCCTCGTTCGTTCGGTGCGTGCGGCCGGGCTCGATATTGGCGACGTACTGTAGTCGTCATCCACAGGCTGATGCACTTTGTCGACGAAGAATGCCTCACCCGCTGCGCCCAACTGAGAAGAACACGTGGGGGCAATACTCAGCACATAACTTGCGATGCAAGCAACACGCCCGACTTCTCACCTTCATTTTGACACCATCCACCAGTTTGCCATTCACGACCACGCGCACTTGCTTCTCAGCCTTGTCCTTAAGCTGCAACATGCGCAATTCGCGTTGGTGTGCGCTCCCGCGTCGCGTGAGTCACCAAGAGTGCGCAACGCACCTGAATTCGCCCGAAGTGGACGTGGAACGGCGTGCAACGGAACTCGCCGTCTTCGTTCTGCACGACGACGATGTCGATGGCGCCCGACATCGTGCCTTGTTTGAAATCGAACACATTGGTCACGTAGTCCTTGACCGAGTAGATCACGTTCATCGTCCTCCGCGTCGCGTCGTTCTCGCGCTCGTTCTCCGATTGAACAAGTGCGACGGTGCTTCCGCCGCCTCTACCAGTGCCTGTGCTTCCACCCACCCACGCACGCACGCACTCGCTCACGCCTCCTTCAAGTGAATGACAGCAATGGCGGAGGAGTTGGGTCGTGTCACGTCGATGCACGCGATTCTCCGTGTCGGCGGCTGGCGATCGCAATGGCCGTCCAGATGTTGCATCTCGGATGAAGAAACGGCTTTGCCCCCACTTCAAGAACGAACAGCTGGCTCGAACTTTGCACCAATCAGCGCACGCATCGGAAAGGGTTTCGGCCAATCAGATGTGAAGAACACTGATGTCGTGTTGATGCCGTTCAGCGCGCGTCACAGGGTTTGTGTTTCGTCGACGCAGGAAAGCTGGTGATGCCCACAGAGCGCCACTGGAGGAAGGTCATGCCAACGCAATGCAATGCTTGCCGCCACAAAAGCACGAACCCGGCACACACGCTCTCTCTCTCTCTCTCACACACACACATACGCACGTGCACAGTCCAATTTCTGGTTGAAATGGACGCTGTGGGAAGCATGACACCGGCACGAGTCAGAAAGGTCGCACTGCGCAACTTCTTTTGCAGCTTTCGGACCCACGTTGAATGAGGCATCCAACTCAGCTGCAACTGAGAACGAACTGAAGAACACACTTGCAGTGCAGGTGCCAAGGCGACCAAATGAGCAATCGCTTGTGCGCGCACGAAAACGAGGCGTTCCTGCAGTGACGGAGCAAACAGTCATCGCATTGGCGATCATCGACGTGATAATGGAACACAAATACACACATTCGTGACGTTTGACACCACTTACGATGCATTATCGGTGTTTATCGTGTATTTCACGAATGTGAAACCTAGGCGGCCCAAGCTCTAGGTGGTTTTGCGTTGGCCGTTACGCGATCAGCGCTGGAACAGCGTCTGTGCGTGTGGTCGCCAGTGCAATCCCACTGCGAGCAATCCGTCGGTGCCCGCAGCGCTGGCCACGCTGTCTTCGTCTTCGTGGGCATCTGTTCCATCGAGGTGCGTGCTAGCTCGAGATGTCGAACAAAAGCGAGAGCGTCCGCGTGTGCGTGCGCATTCGTCCACTCAGCACCAAGGAAAAGCAAGATGGACGCGAGTACATTGTGTTTGCCAACGGCAGCACCGGAGAGATCTCGCTCAACAACCCGGAGGCCGACGAGCGCGAACCACCCAAGAAGTTCACGTTTGATGCCGCCATTCCGCCTGAGTGCACGCAGATGGATGTGTACAACCAATCCGCGACGGATATTGTCGATTCTGTTGTCAATGGCTTCAACGGCACGATCTTTGCTTATGGACAGACTGGTGCTGGTAAATCGCACACGATGGAAGGCTACTCGGAGCCGCCAGAGGCCAAAGGGATCATCCCGAACTCGTTCAAACACATCTTTGATCGCATTGCAGCCGAAGGCGACAAGCAGTTCATGGTCTACGCATCGTATCTCGAGATTTACAACGAAGAGATTCGCGACTTGCTCGGCGCCGACCCCAAGAACCGCCTGGAGCTGAAGGAGAACCTTGATACGGGCGTGTACGTGAAGGATTTGACGTGCAAACAGGTCACGGGCGTGGCCGAGATCGATGCTGTGATGCAACAGGGGAAGAAAAACCGGAGTGTTGGCGCCACGCTGATGAACCAGACGTCGTCACGCTCGCACTCGATGTTTACGATCACAGTGGAAGCGTGTTCGAACGCCGCGGGCGTTGATGGCAAGCAGCACATCTGTGTGGGCAAACTCAACCTAGTCGATCTGGCTGGTAGTGAGCGACAGGCCAAGACGGGTGCCACGGGCGATCGTATGAAGGAGGCCACGAAAATTAACTTGTCCCTCTCGGCTCTTGGCAACGTCATTTCAGCACTTGTAGATGGCAAGTCGCAGCATATTCCGTATCGTGACTCGAAGCTGACGCGATTGCTCCAGGACTCGCTCGGTGGCAATGCTAAGACCGTCATGATTGCGAACTGTGGTCCTGCTGACTACAATTACAACGAAACGCTGTCGACTTTGCGTTACGCAAACCGTGCCAAGAACATCAAGAACAAGCCCAAGATCAACGAAGACCCGAAGGACGCCAAAATCCGGGAGTACCAAGAGAAAATCAAGGAATTGCGTGAGGCGTTGGCAGCGCAGGAGAAAAACATGTCTGTTGGTGGTGGCGGAGGCGGCAGTGGTGGCAGCGGAGAGAAAGGAGGTGGATCGAGTGGCCCACAGATCATTGAGCGCATTGTCGAGAAGACGGTGGTGAAACGTGAAGGCGTGAGCGAGGACGTCCTCAAGAAGCTCGAGGAAGATGCTCGACGTGAAAAGATGGAGCTGAAGCAGAAAGCACAGGCAGAAATGAAGGCGTTAATGGCAGAACAGTCCAAGACAGATGAAGAGCGACTGAAGTTGCAGAAGGAGCTTGATCTGAAGGCGCAACAAAAAGCAGAGATGGCCAAACAGAAGGACCAGATGGTTGAAACGTTGCAGGATTTGGAAAAGAAACTCATTTCTGGTGGTAAAGTGATTGACAAGGCCGCCAAGCAAGAGCGTGAGCTGCGTTTAGCACAGAAGAAAATTGAGGATCAGAAGCGTCAGGAAATGTTGCTCGCGCGCGAACTTGCTGAGAAAGAAGACTCGAATATGCTACTGGAGGAACAGTACACGAACCTGCAAGAGGAAGTGGACGACAAGACCAGGAAGCTCAAGAAACTCTGGGCCAAACACAAGGCCGCTGTGACGGAAATTGAGGATCTCAAGACAGAGTTTCAGGCTGAGAAGGAAGATATGCTCGACACAGTTCGCGAGCTGACGCGTCAACTCAAACTGAAGCAGCTCATATTGGGTCACTTTGTGCCATTCGACGAAGCTGCTGCAGTGGAAAAGCGTGCAAAGTTCGACGGCGACCTAGACGAGTGGAAGATGGACAAGATGGAAACACGACCAATGTCACTGCGTCCAAAGCGTCCGGTGTCTCGCCGAGGTGCCAGGCGCATTGAAAGCGAGTACGCACGCCGAAACAAATTGATCGATCCGATGAATGTCCGCTGGCGCAGTGACAACGTGGTGCTACTAGACATGGAAATGCCGGAACGACGCACGCGAGACTTCGAGCACGGTGGCGCTGCTAGTGTGACGATGAATTACTGGATGGAGCGTGTGGCCGCGACGGAGGATGAAGTTGAGATTGTGTTTGAGAATGAAGTGGACAACACGTCCAAGGATAAGAGTGAGAAAAGTGAGAAAGTGTCGTCTTCGTCTAGCTCCAAGAGCAGCAAGGAGAAGGACAAAGATGCTGAAAAGGACAGCAAGGATCGCGACACATCCAAAGATCGTGATCGAGAACGGGTACGAGATCGTGAGCGTGACCGGGGTGATCGTAGCGAAAAGGATCGAGGAGAGCGAGAGCGTGAACGCGGAGACCGTGACAGAGGAGATAGAGATAGGGATCCAGAGCGAGAGCGCGAACGTGATCGCGATCGAGGTGATCGTGAGCGTGAACGTGATCGCGGCGATCGCGATCGTGATCGAGACCGAGACCGAGACCGAGACCGAGACCGAGACCGAGACCGAGACCGAGACCG
>NSDO01000362.1:41850-77764 GCA_002286825.1 Lagenidium giganteum
CGAGACCGAGACCGAGACCGAGACCGAGACCGAGACCGAGACCGAGACCGAGACCGTGATCGTGATCGTGGTGATCGAGACAGAAGTGAAAAGGATCGCGGAGATCGCGACAGAGAAAGAGAGCGAGGAGAGCGTGACCGTGATCGGGGAGATAGAGATCGAGATCGGGGAGACCGTGACCGTGACCGAGGAGACCGTGATCGGGGAGACAGAGAACGCGATCGAGATGTTCGAAGTTCGAGGGACCGTGATGCGAAGGACACAAGCGAGAGCACGAAAGCGCTTCGGAAGGTTGCCCCGACGACGGAAAGTCCGCGCGAAGAAAGCAGTGGCAAGTCATCAAGCAAACGACCACCAACGGCGAGGTGAGTTTGTACGAGGTTGCTGTGTGAAAGGATGGACTGACAAACCACTGATGATGTGCAGCCGTCGACGAAAAGACCCAACGTTGGACGAAGACTGAATGTGACCCAAGCCGGTGCTGTGGTCACTATCACCGCCTGTTTTGCTTAATACCAGTTCACCACGTGCCATTGCGTTGCGTTCTTTGCATTCCATGTCAAGACGTGCTCCACGTGCTCTACTTGCGAGTCACAACAGTGATCGTTGGCCACAGGCTGTGAGCAGCACTGTGATTGTGTTGGCGGTGAATATGTGCAGGTTTGCAATGCGCCACAATGGACAATCTGCATCCGGTGAACCATAACCAACACTGGTTTGAACGATCTAGAATTGAATTACAATAGTTGACTCAGCGTGGTTGGGTGGCGTCTTCGTTCGACACCATCACTGCTGATAGGACAGAGAAGTTGTTGGATGCAGACAACTGATGTCTACAGCTGGCAGCACGCACTGACAACACCGCACAGGATTCGAACGATGTGACTACGCGCTTACGCACCGCGTGGCATACGCACAGCTTCCGTCACTTCTCGACCGGCGTACGCAATCATTTGCGCCGTGGCTTTGGCGATCTTTGGTCCATTCGAGAGTGCGCTGATGTTGGAGGCCGTCGCACTCGCTGCCTTGGGTGTATCTGTGATGCTCAATCCCGATGACATCACGGCATCCGGAATCTTGGACGGCAATTCCTGTGCTTCCGTTGCAAGGTCACTGCTTTGGCTGGCGAGTTCAGGCACCGATTGACCTGCCGTCTCAAGGTTTTCGAGGAGATCAGCGATCGCGTCACGCAGTTGCGCCACGGGCTTGGAGAGCTTGTCCATCTTCTTCAAGTCCAGTTCTTCGTCGCCGTTCATGATCTTGACGGCGCCAGTCTCTTCGTCTGCGGTCACATCAAGGGCATCGATGTCATGTACCTTGCTTAGCTCCTTCAAGAAGATCTTGACTGCGTCGCTCAGGCGCGAACCGTGCGATTGCTTCATCAGTTCCTTGCGGAACGTGAACAACGCGACGTTGACTTCACGCACAAGCTGGTCCTGCGCGCCCTTGCGAGTCACGAACAGACGACCGCGCTTGGAGATGAACTTGGTTGGCGTCTTGTTCGATGGCAACTCGAGCGCTGCATGGAGTTGATCCTGCGCGACCTGAACGCGCTCAAACGCCTCACGCAAGCACGTACTCGTGCTGAGCTTCGTGTTGACTTCGTCAACGGAGAACACGTGCTCTTCTTCCTTCTCATCAAACGCCCACATTTGGGTGTCCACACGACCGGAGCCTGACACGAGGACGCGCACCTGGGCTTCACCCTGGATTGCCGCCGCCGCAGACTTGAGGTTGTCTTCGCTTTGAGCGATACTGTTATGCAGCTCGACGAGCTGGTTCACTGGTGCAGCAGCGCGCTCAAAGAATGAGTCGAAGTCTTCGATCTTGGTTTCCTTCATTTCGATCTCATCAAGCTCCTTGTCTTCGGGGTCGCGGGGCGCGTGCACGTGCTTGCTGACGGCGGAACCGGAGCACACTTGGCCCATGTTGGTGGCTGGAAGCTACGAGTAGACGGCGGTCTTGGTCGGGTGGTCGTGACTGAGCACGGTGAAGATTAGAAAGTGAGCTTGCTTGCACCCATGGCACCACAGCACTGCACCAGCTTGGTCCCAAAGAGCCTGCGCCGCGCTCACCAAGCGCGGATTCCTTCGATAAACGAAGTTGATGGGTCCTCGACAAACCAGCACTCGGATTCCGAAGGTGAACGAGCAGAATCCAGCATGATGCGAGATGCTGGCAGCATCCAGTGGCAATATCAGCAGCAACCGAGGGACAAGCGCCCGCTGCCACGGGACAAGAACATGGATGGATCTGCGGATGGCCACAGCCCCCCCACAACTGTTGGCACAGGCCGCGCCCCGCTGTCTGGACGAGTCACGAAAGTGCTATTTTGACCACTACAGTACGGCGAGGAACATGCGCAGCAGCCTCGCGTCCTGCGCTGGGAGGCACGGGCACCGCTTGGCGCGTTGCTTGCGCGAGCGTCAAGACCGGATAGCATCGTGCGCGTTCGCGAGCAACAACGACAGCGTGAACGTCACTCGTGCGCTCAAACTGCACGGAGAACGGCGTGTGTGTGACTCAGACCATCGCTTGCGGTGCCGTGCGGTGCCGCATGAATGATGGTGCGCAAAGCACGTCGGTTCAGCAACATGGGTACATGGAACCAAGTCCTGGGCTTGCTTGAGATCATTTGACCATCCTGTTATAGGAATGCGGTGACAAAAGCAGAGCTGGCGGGTTGGTTGACACCAAATCAAAGAGGTTTGCTCACGAAGACTCGATGTGAAGACGAGGATCACGTTCAAAACTGGCTCGATCGGGTAAGGGCCTTGTGAGACTCTTAGAAGCGTCGAGATGGCGTGCGCCGGAGGGACTTGCGCTTCTTCATGATATCAACCGCACCATTGACGGCTGTGGACGGTGGCGTGGACACACCGGAGTTGCTGCCGCTGATGGAGTTGCTGTCGCTGGAACGCTTGTGTTGAAGCGTGAGTTGACCAAGTTGACTAAGCTGGCTGCGTCGACGCGTCAGCCGACGACCTCTCGTTAATCGCGACACGTACGCAGAGAACGATTGCCATTGCAGCAAGAAAGATCGACGGCTGGACAACCGAATGGTGATTTTCTGCAGCAGGGACAAAAATGATTTCGCTCAGAAATGTGAAAACAAGAAATGGAGCGATTGATACGTACATGGATGGCCAAATACAAACGATCTTCGCGCCATTTGGCACTCTTGAATTCGAGACTCGCTTTCGTTTTGCGGTGCTCGTAGAGGACTTTGATTGGGCTGAATCGCTGGACTGAGTGAAAACGCGGCGGAAGCGTGAACTGCAGTGGCTCGCCAGCTTGTCTCTTTTCGTCACATTTCTTCTCAAACATAAGCACACACACGCGCTCGCGAGCCTGAATGCCTCTGAGGATGTCAAATTCA
Source organism: Lagenidium giganteum (assembly GCA_002286825.1). Classification (NCBI taxonomy): domain Eukaryota; phylum Oomycota; class Peronosporomycetes; order Pythiales; family Pythiaceae; genus Lagenidium; species Lagenidium giganteum. The sequence goes on from NSDO01000362.1 coordinate 45,230, forward strand.
AATTCAGCTCACTCATCTCACCCCACACAATTATGAAGTCAAACTTGTACCTAATCAAGCTTTGGATCTGCAAAGCAGATTCCGATTGCAATTTCGCCACCGCTCGAAGAATTTTGGATCGTAGTGCATAGCCTCGGAAGACCTTCTGAATGGTCAGTATAGCTCGCAAGTAGATTTCGTCGGTCCGGCGGTGAAGCCTTCTACGGAAACCCAACCTTGCGAGAAATCGACGAATGCAGGACTGTGCATCCATCGTCAGCATACATGTCACTGCCATAGCAGATTGCACGAACAATATCGACCAAACCTGAATGCGTGTCGCCGCTTGGTTCATCCGTTCCTTTCGGGTCCGCACGTCTTTCTTCATGTTCGCACGGTCACGAATGTCGGTACGCCAGTCTGGCGAGCCTTCTTTCACCAGGGACACGCTTTTTGTTGGCGATCCAGCTCGTCGCGGTGACGCTTGTTCCAGCGTCTCCTGCATTCCCGTGAGCTGAACGCCACATGATCGCATCAGTCACACACGATTTACATCAAATTCCGTGGCATTGAATCGTACATCAAGCCGAATAGAGCCGATTGTGTTAAATCGCTGCCTGGTCTTGTACGAGATAACCCGAGGTCGTGCATGGAAGCCTCTGTAGACGGCTTGGATCTTGGTTGCAGCCCACGTCTCCAGCTGGAATTTGTCCATGCGTTCTTTGTGCAACTGCTTCATGAATGCGTCGCGCTCCTACGTGAATGATAGAATTCACAGCTAATGACATGCCATGCGCCCCCGAGACCCTGCAGAGCCCATATGCCTTACTTTGCGCAGCTCTTCGTTGAGGCGATGTACCGGGATTGGCAAGGCCGGTAGACTCCGGCGAAACGCTGGAAGCTGTGCCTGGTATCTGCCTTTTCGCTTGACTTTCTTTGGATTGCATCCCTGCGCATATACATGCTGAGGCTCCTGGTTGGATACTGGACTTGGTGGCACGCCACCAACGACGATGTTGGTGCCTCCACGTGGGCGCTCATCGCGCTGTGCCGTTGGTCGCGTCGTGACGATAGTCGACACCACGTTCGAGCATGTAAGCTGCATCGTGTATCCATACGTCATCTTCATGCCTTCAAACCCTTCGAAGCATCGCGTCTGCAGCACACGCTCGAGGGAGGCTTCGAGCGCCGCAGTGGCCAATGCCTCATTGCGCTGCGCTGGCGCTGGCCACGACGCCTGCATGGCCGCCACCAACGCATCCTCCGCATCATCCGAAGATTTGCGCAAGGACCCCTCTGACGCCGGCCTCCTCATCGAGCGCACATCTCGTTCGTCGCTCACCATGCAGACGCTGACATGCGCATGCTGCCATGGCCACTCAAGCCGTTTCGAGGCGACGTCTACGTGCTTAGTTCTGACTTCCAGGTAGTCCTGGAAATGAGCTCGAAACGACGTCCACTGGTGGGTATAGTGGATGCAAGAGTGGACGGAGCGGGTGTGGCACTGTGTGGCGGATAGCGTCGCTTCAAGATCCAACATTGAACGCTTGATCATGCGCACCAAGAGCACGGGTGACCGTCGTGGCCGGAACTAAGGACACAAAGCCAGCCAAGAAAGTGATCTAGTGAGGCTGCAGCTGGACGCAAAGCTTCTGAGCGCTAGTGGGGACGTGGCTGCGTGCCATGGACCGGTTTCGACGAAGCAGCGTGACTCACAGCTTTGCCGTTGAGCCAGTGCGGACGGGTGAGCAGAAGGAAGAATGGATCCGCTACCAGGTCAGGCATCAGTCTCCACTGATAAATGAGCCATTGACTTCGCACCGTCGAAGAGAAAGATGCGTTCACTGACTTTGTTGTCCTGTGGTTTGTTGCCAGGAATATTTGCGCCACATGGGCGTCGTGACCGTCAACCAAGGGATGTCACCGACACCGTCACTCTACTTCGGAACTCGCCGATGCACGTACAGCGACATCATGTCGGTTGTCACCACTGTCAAGCCACTTCCCAAGTTTTTGCACGGTGTGCCGGCTGGCATCACGCTGTCGTCGAGCAATTCAGTCCCCGACGAGATTGCCGTCCCCGCGACGGGCTCGGCTTCGACGATCACTCGCACAGTCGCTCATGGACCGCAGCTAAATCTTCAAACCGCCGCTGCAGCGGCTGCGACGCTAGTCGCCCCAAACGGAGACGTGTCATCGTCTACCCTGATCGAAGACCAGACGAGTGCGATCGCGTGGTCGCTCGCAATGCGCGAGGCGTCCCCAACCAAGCACGCCACGTTACGCGAGGCAACCACCCCAACCTTAGGTTTGAAGCAAGGACTGAATGTTCTCGACCCCGCGCTCATGTACTTCCACATGCCGTTCGAAGGCGAGCGCGAGCGCCGCCCCAATCACGAGGTGCGCATGGCGGCGGCGCTTCACAAAGAGAAGGCGTTCTTCATGGCCAAACTCGACAGCAAACGACGCGCTCGATTGGCCAAAGAGACGCAGGCAGCACTTGTGCTCCAGCGTCTCCATCGAGGATATCTCTTGCGCAAAACGTTTCGCGAGATGAAGGACAAACTGCGGATTCGCAAAAAGATTCGAACCAACATTGTCAAAGTGACCAAAGGCACGCAGATCATCCTGGGCGAAAAAGACCGGCGCGAGCGCCAAGTGTCCGCTCAAGCGGACGCTGCATGCCGAATCCAGTCTCAATTCCGCAAATACAACGCGCGCAAGTTCCTCCACAAAGAACGCTACCAGCGGCTGCTCGAATTCCAACACGCGATGGTCACAACCATTCAGTGCGCCTGGCGCTGCTGTGCTGCGCGGACGAGTACACGCAAACGTCGTTTGCGCCTCACGGAAGAGCGCCAGCATCGCCTAGCGCGAATACTCACCCGTTTGTTCCGTGGATTCCAAGGACGCCAGCGGGTGCGCCGTATTCGTTTGCAACGCGAGATCGCCGCAGCGCAATGCATCCAGTGGTTTTGCCAGCGTGCGCACGCACGCAAATCACTACGACAGCAGCGACTTCGCAAGCACGTGGAACGGCAGAATCAGGCTGCCGTTCTGTTACAGAAGCTGGTGCGCGGTTTTCTCGGTCGTATGATCACGATGCGCCGTCGAATGCAGGAAGCACACGAGATCCGCGTCGCATGTGCGCTTACGATCCAACGAATTGTTCGTGGCTTCTTTGGGCGCCATCGAGTCTTCTTGCGACGAGTTTGTGCTCGCCAACAGCGCGCATGGATCTGTGCACTGCACATCACACGAATCGTGCGTGGCTTTCTGGCGCGGCAGAATGTCAAGTTCGAGCGGTGCGAACAGGAGACCAACTTGTTGGTGCAAACTGCACGTGGCAACATCTCGACCGTTATCGACCTCCTCGACGGCTATGGCATCGTGGACGAACCAGCGGACGTGACAGTCGTTGGCGAGGTGTCGCGCAACAACATCTTGCATCTGGCAGCCAAGTACGGCCATCTCAACATCGTCACGCGTGTCATGCCCAAGATTCTGCAGGATGCACCGAGAATGGTCTACGCACTCAATGCCAAACATCAGACACCGCTCCTCCTAGCTATTCAGCACGACCACCCGGAGCTCGCCGACTACCTGCTCACCAAAACATCCGACTTGTTCCTCGCCGCAGCCAATGCGTCCGGCGGCACCCATGTGACCTCGCTACGATTGAAGGGTGGGCGAGAACGCTCGTTACTGCACGAAGCAGCGCGCCACGGTATGGCCGCGGTCATCGAGAAACTCGTATTTCTTTTCCCACAGCACTGCACTGGCCACGAGATTGACTCGTGGACCAAGCGGTCGTTGCTGCACGAAGCAATCGCGGCATGGGAGCCCCGCACGACGTTTCGATCGACAACGCGCGCAGAGAAGACAGCGCTGCGTTACCGAACAGTGCAGATGCTAGTGTCCAAGCTGCGCGTCAACGTCAACGAACAAGACTTCGTTGGCTTCACGCCCTTGCACTATGCTGCACAGATTGGCGATGATGATGTCGTCAAACTCCTGCTTGACAACGGCGCAGATGTGATGGTCGACGACGCACAAGGCCAAGCAGCATGGCGCATCGCTGTGCTGGCTGGCCACGAAGCCTGCTATCTCGAGATCCGACGCAAATGGATGAACATGCTCACAACAGGACTTGGAGTATCCGGGATGGTCATGCTCCCCGAGTACGAGCAGAGTAAGGACTCGGTCAAAGTGATCATCAACGCCGCAGTGCGCAGTCGCCGGAGTCCCATGCTGCACCCACAGCTAGTCAAGGACGCGCACATAGCCTGCCGTGCCGGAGATCTCGACAAACTCAAGTTTTACATCAACGACGCCGGCGTGACCATCAACGCGCTGTACGACAAAGACGAGACGCAATATTCTTTCCTTATGCACGCGTGCACGCAAAGCCACCTCGAGATGATGCGCTTCCTGCTAGCCCACGAAACTATCGACGTCGACTACACCACGCCCAGTGGTCGCAGCGCACTAGAGCTGTCATTGGGGCATCCCCAGGTGATGAACTTGCTGTTGTGGTATGGAGGCGCAAGCCCATGTCGACCGTTTGGACCGAAAGGCCGAACAGCATGTCACGAAGTCGCTCGACGAGGCTTTGAGCTGCGCTCGTGGCTCATCCGCGGCATGGTCACCCCGGTCCGCCTCATCGACCTGGTGGATGACGACGGTCGGACTGTGCTGCACGACGCCGCGAGCTTTGGTAACATGGCAGCCGCGCGGACGCTCCTCAACGCTGGACTGCGCGTGAACCAGCAAGCATACGGCACGCTGCGGACGCCGCTGCACGAGGCGTGTCGTGCCGGGAATGTCGAGCTGGTCGAAGAGATGCTTCGCATTGGAGGTGACAGTGCTCACGAAGCTCTCGATGCACGAGGTCGCACTGCAGTGTTTGATGCCGTCGGAAACGGTGACATCGACCTCCTTCAATTGTTCCTCCGCGCACGGGATCCAGCTCAGACCGAAGGGGAGTGGCTGGATCATGTGGAAGATGACAACAACTTCGGGTTGTTCCACGAAGCAGTCAGCAATGTGAACGAGCAGGCGAGCGTCGCGATGATCGCATTCCTTCTCGAGCGGATGGCCAAGGCATCGATTCTCCGGTTATCACACCCGCATCGCCTGACGACGATGCACATGGCCACCAGCGGTGGCAATCTACATGCTATCGCACTGCTCATGAAACTTCATCCAGACATGGTCCACAGCCGCGATGTCCACGGTGAGCTGCCACTGCACCGAGCAGCGCGCTTCGGACGCGTGCGCGTCGTCGAGTACTTCAAGATGAAAGGCTTCCCGATCGATGGCGTGGACTCAACCACTGGCAACACGCTGTTGCACTACGCAGCACAGTTTGAGGGCGACGCACAAGACACAAACGACGCACTCGAATTGCTGGAGCTGCTGATTCGGGAGGGCGTCCCCGTGGCGTCACACAACAAGCTGGGGCAGGAGCCAATTCACATCGTCGCTGCTGTTGCGACCACTCACCAGCGATTTGGTTGCCAAGCGATTGAGCTGTTCATGAAGCACAACGCACCGCTCGATGATGCGACCCATGATGAAGCCGAGATGACTGCTCTGGCCATCGCAGCCCAGCACGGTACGCAGTCGTCAACTCTTCCACGTGCTCATCGATCTGACTCACTAATCTTGCCGTGCTTGCAGACAACTCGGACATTTGCGCGCTGCTCCGGAAGGAGCTGGTGCGGATAGAGAGGGAGGCGCAGGCTGCGTCGCGAGGCTCCAGCTGAGGAGAGCAATAGCACGTTTTGTCATATAGAGCTGCGGTCCCATTCCCACAATGACGCACGCCACCGTGATACGTTTTCACAGTGCGAGCGGCGCAGCTGAAAGCGCCACGTTGTGGGTGCTTCCCCCCAGCCATATCGACTTTCAGAGTACAAGCGTCGCGTTGTCACAGAGCCAGCACTGTCCAACAATGTACAGCAGCCTCCCCGAACAGAGGCCCACCGTCGCCACGCACGTCCCAGTTGCTGTTTTGGTCGTCTCTACCGGTGTCACTATGTCACTATTCCGCGTTCCGGCGATAGTGTCCTTCGCTTCTGACGTTTTCCGACCGGCGGAGGACGAGCCAAAGCCAAAGCGCCGGCGAAAGGCGGGCGTCGCGACAGCTCCCTGCGCCACGCCACTTGCACTGGTGGCCACCACTCGGTGACAATAATGAGCGAAGAGCAAGTGCCAGACAGCAGCGTGGTCGAGCGGCGCGCGGCGGCACTTCGCCGTGTGCTGCTGCGCCAGAAACTGCGGCTGTGGGCGTCGAAAGCCAAGCAAGAACGCGACGACTTTGCCGAAGAGCTCCTGCAGTTGTTCTCGTCGTCCACGTCCAGCTCTGCGGGTGAGAACGGGACGCGACTGATCACGCGCCGCCCTGGCGTCGAAGAAGTCAAGCATTGCCTGCTGGCGTCGCTGTACCCGTGCCTGCCGCCGCAGTGCGAGATGCTACGTGGCGAGATCTGGCAGGTGCTACTGAACGTGTTCAAGCGCAACCAGCATGGCGTTGCCGCGCAGGAGTTCGACCGCATGGTGGCGCGTCTGAGCAAGCTGCCGCGGGACCCGCTGCTCGTCGCAGAATGCACGCTTGTGAGTCAGTTATTGGCCACAACGGCAGAGGAGCAGGCGCAAGTTCAACACAACGTCGAGATGCTGCTGGTGTGGTTCCTTACGACCAAAAGCATTGCGTACTCCAGCGGCATGGCGCGCGTGTTGGCGCCGTTCTTTTTGCTGCACTTGCCGCTGCCGACCATCTACGACTGCTTCTACCAGTACTGTGCGCTCTTCTTACCAGATTTTATGAACAACGAGAGCGTCTACGGATCACAAATCGATACCAGTGCCAATACCCAACCAACACCAGACATGTACAATCCTGAGGTTCGACGGGAGCGACAAGAGCTGGTGGAGCAATTGCTGTCCTACCACGACCCGCAGTTGGCGCATGTGCTGACACAGTGGTGTCCGGAAGAGTGGAGTCGACCTGGTGCGCTCATTCCCGCCGATTTCTTCCTCGACAATGTCTACCGAGTCATGCCCCCGACAGGATTCGTGTACGTCATCGATCAGTATTTGCTAACAGGTGACAACCATTTCGGATTGTTCATCCTCGTAGCCGCGCTCATGCACAGCCGCGACGAGCTCTTCCAGTTGCGCTCGTCAGCGGATGTTAAGCAGCTTATTCAGTCTACGTTTGAAACGACAGCGTTGCAAGATCCCAAGCAAGCGCAGCTGCTATGTATGTGGGCAGCGCGATTGCGTGTGCGTACGCCCAAGCGTTATCGATGCGCCCTGAGCGATCAAGGTGACCAGCGCTGTGCCACCCGACGCGTGATGGAGCTTGCTTTCAAGCGTCAGCGATCAGGCAGCATGGAGCTGGAAGATCTGGGTCGCAAGTCTGACGTGGATATGTCAGAATGGCAGCGTCGTGAGTCCAAGTCGTACGCTGGCAAAGTGTTTTGGTATCACACGCCAACGGGCAAGACTCAGTGGGAGCATCCAGCCGAGACAGCGCAACCCGCACCGGCATTGTTTGCGCTACCGGTGAGCGTCGAAGAAGTCGCTGCGCAAGCAATGGGTGAGAAGACCGTGGCCCCCGCAGACGAGCCGAACGACGTGCACTACTTTGTGGTTGATTGTCGCGCGCTGCGAAGCTCGGAGGATCTCAAGAGTGGACGCATTCCAGCAGCGTACACGCTCGACCCGTCCGTGTTTGACTCGCCAGAGTTAATCGCGAAGAGCATGGAAGCATTTAACCCGATGAAAAGCCGAGTGCACATCGTGCTGGTCGGTCATGGCGTCGGCATTCCCCCAGAGCTGGTGACCACTGACGAACTCAAGACGAGTGTACGCGATGCCGTGCGCCACGACATTGACAGCATCAACCGTGCAGCTTTGTTCTTCCAGAAGCGCGGCTTCCGATTTGTCGGTGTCTTGGACGGCGGCTACTCGTCATGGCATGCATACATGAGGGATCATGCTGCTTACTCGTTGCAGGAACTGCTTGGCCACGTCGAAAGCGAATGCCATTACTGCCGTTATGATATCATGCTTCGCACAGGTGAGGATCCGTTCAAGAAAAAGAAGGAGTCCGAGTCACGTTTCCGCCGCAAGAAGAGTGCGATGCCAACTGTCACCAACTTGCCCGTGAACGGCGGCGAAGGCGACCCGAGCATCATCTCGACGAGCAATGTCACGCCAGCGCCATCATCAGGAGGCCGACGCTCGTTCACTCTGTCGCGAAACTCGATCACCAACATGCAGAAGAAGTTTTCCGAAGCCAAGATTCTGTCTGATGTAAAGATGCCCGATGTAAAGATGCTCTCGGACGTAAAGATGCCCAAGCTGCCGCAATGGGGGCGCCGATCATCTAGCTCGGCTTCACAACTGTCAGATAACAACAAGCGCACTGACTCGACAGCGTCTGATGCTCCATCAGGAGCGGATGACAGAAGCAGCGATGGTCGCGCTTCCGCAACTGATGAACCCGCGGAGGCAGAAAAGTCTGATCCAGTGGCGGAGGAGGAAGCAGCACCTACGCAAGGATCATCAGATGCGATCATCTCACCACCGCGCAATCGCAAGAAGTCGTTTGTCGGGGTTTTCACCATCGACTACAGTGACGATGACGACGATTTCGACCCCGCACCTGAGCCTCTGCAGGCGAAAGGCACTGATGAAATAGCCCCAGAAGCTGGCGCCGGAGTTGCTCCGACGACCACAGCGTAGACTTTCCTTGGCATAGACCTAGCGAAACGCAAATGCATGTCCAGTCTCGATGTTGCTCAATCTAATGAATTAAGATAACACACTAGTTTGCTTCAAACAACACAGCGCAACACACTGTGTGTCGTTCAACAATTCTGGTCGAGTTCAGGGTTCACGTTTAGAGATTGATGCGAACTATTGGTTGAAATTTAGTACATTTATGGCCAATCAGTGGCAAGAACGCACATTGGTTGGTTGAACAGGTGAACAAGCAGCAGCGATGGGATCGGATGAGGATTGGGAAGATGGTGAAGTGGAGGAAGGCGAGGAGGTCGAAGAGAACGTCCCTGCGCCACCACAGCCCGTAGCTTCAAGCAACGCTGAAGGCACTAGCAAAGATGCAGCGGAATCGAGTGAAGGAAACGACGAACCTGCTCATAAGAAACCGCGCTTGCCGGACGCGGGGCCAGCTCCAGCAAACGGCATCTCGCCACCGCTGCCGCCGCCGCTGCCACCGCAGCCGTACGCGACCTTCAGTCAGCAGTCACATCCAAGCTACAGTCAACAGCCACGGCAACAGCCATACGGCGCGCGGAAGCGAGACCACGACGGATCAGCTCATGCTGGCAGCAACAACCAACAGCACAAGAGCTACCAGGGCCATGGCGCAGGCGCTGGCTCGACATCAGACACTGCGGACGAGCGCGATCTGGAGCAGTGGATCGTCAAGTATCCACGACAGGCGGTGCAGAGCAAAGTGCTGCTGAACTTCGGCAAGTGGATGGAGATGGCTCGCCTCCGCCACCGCGTGTTTGTGGACGAGCTGCAGACGTTGCTGCTGCGCACGGTCGACTCCCGCGACGCAGCCGTGAGTCCGTTTCTGTTGGATCCGATCTTCCCAGGTCAGCACAATCCAACGAAACTATGCCTTGTGCTGCTAGGGAACCTGCATCCGTGTGTGCTCCAGCGCTACCGCAAGGATCTGTCGTTCTTCGACGCCTGCTCGAGCATGCCGTGCAGTTTGGCCAAGTCGGAGCGTGCGAAAAAGATCGAAACGCCAGTGGCTGAGCTGCTTTACAAGTTCCCACGTCCGCCGGTGTCGACCAAGTAAGTGCACGCCCCCTTCGCTGCAATATCTGCGATATTGATTATCGATGGATTGTGTGAATTTGTGCAGGAATTTGTCCATCGACGAGCTCTTTTACGCGCACGAGCTGACGTTCTTGCTGGTGCACTCAGCTGGGTGGAGCGACGAGCTCGTTCTGCAACCATCAGGCTACTTCTTCCGCCGCACTCAACCGCAGGGAGGAACCTGGGAACTGGACGGTGACTTGTTGCATCTCAAGTGGCGTCAGAAGCGGAAGGGAGCGGCGAAAGACGAGACCGGTGACAATGGCGACGATGTGGATGATATTGTATCGCTGGACGTCTTGGTCAGCGAAGACTCCACCATGCATTATTTCAGCACCGACCCCACGACCGATGCCACCTACGCCCATGAAGCCGCAGACCACCTCCGTACTCGACGCTCGCGAGAAACGAAGCCACGCACGATGCGCATGTCGCTGATCAAGGCGGCAGTCATGGACGTGCCCTGTTCACCTGGTGGGTCGATGATCGCGAAGAAGACCGCCGACGGGAATAACGCGTCTGCAAGTGTGAAGAACAATGACGACGTCGACGTTGACTTGTCCGACTCCAGTGCTTTGGATTACTATGTGTTATCGTTGGACGAGCTTCGTCAGCATGGATTTTCAGTGACGGTGGATGAGGCTCAAGAAAAGTTGATGAAAGCGACTGATGGATGCTCGAAGGACAAGTATGTACTCACTCAGCCACGCCCCGAAAATGCCGAGGAGCCCAAACCACACAACAAGGTGTATGCCTTGGACTGCGAAATGTGCGAGACTGATATTGGTTATGAGCTCACGCGAGTGACAGTCGTGAATGCGCACTTGGAAGTGCTGTACGACCATCTCGTGAAGCCCCGAAGCACGATCATCAACTACCACACTGAGTTCAGTGGTATCACGGAAGAGATGATGCAGTCCGTGACTCACACACTCGACGACGTGCAGAAGGATTTGTTGGAAATGATCTACGACGATTGTATTGTGGTCGGACACTCGCTGAACAGCGATCTTGAGGCACTGCGCATTGTTCATCTCAAGGTTGTCGACACCGCCGTTTTGTATCCGCATCAGCGCGGCTTCCCGTTCAAGACATCACTCAAGTTCCTGTCAAAGACGTACCTCTCGAAGAGCATTCAAACTAGACAAATGGAAGGCCATGACTCAGCGGAGGATGCAATCGCTGCGATGGAACTCTACTTGATGAAGCTGCGCCATGGCGCATCGTTCGGCATCCCCGACACGCAGATGACATCGGCCGCGTTCGAGTCCATGGTAGAAAAGATGGCGAGTTTGGAGAAGAAGATCAGTTTGTATGGTCTTCGTGTCCACTCGTCATCGTCACCAGACACAGTGGACGATGATGTGACACCGGTCAATCAGAAGCCTTGGCAATTGTTTTCAAGCGGACACATGCAGCGCAAGCTAGAGAATCCACTCGAGCATGCCAAGCAGCAGTTCCGCAAGGACAAGGGAGAGAAAGCCATCAACGGTGCAACGAAACATCATCATCATGCGATCTCTGATGTTGCAGATGTGCACGATTTCGATGCGCTCAAAGAGAAGATGATGCAGTCGCTGCGCACCGACGACTTGTGCTGGGTGGATATAGAGAAGCACACAACCCAAGACAGTATCGATCAGTTCATTTCGTCACACCACAAGTGGATGGACAGTGAATTCCAGTATTGCAAGCAACTGAACACATTCCTGGAAGAAATCGTCACCGACGTGCTCCCTCCTGAGACCTTGCTCGTCGTCATGCCTCAGGCCGACTTGAGTGTCTTGAATCATTTGAAGGGCCTGCGCACTCGCTCCCGATGGAAAGATGCGGCAGCCAAGGCTCAATTCTGGACCAACGATATGCAGGCGGCTCTTTCCGACGCGCTTGGCGGAGTCATCGATAGCTGCATCTTCTTGAGGCAGAAATAGAGAGAACACACTGGCGAACGCGTAGGAGAAAACGTGGATGATCGAAGCAAAAGAATAGCAAAGCCCACTGCTGGCGCACACAACCTATCTGCATTTTATTCTGAATCTTCGTCGTCGACGGTTCTCCGCTTCTTTGTGCGGCGGAACGCAAGCTCGTCTTCCTCATCTTCTTCCTCATCTTCCACGTCATCGTCCGCCGCATCGTTTTCACTGTCGGATTTGTCGCGGCTCTTGGCTTCACGTCGATAATCATCAAAGCCTCCGCCGCGATACGCTGGTCGACGTGCAACTGGCGGCTTCCGGATGGGTGCCTTGCGGCCGCGGTTGCCAAATTGCTCCTTGATCGCAGCCACGCTTTCATCTTCGTAGTCGACACCATCGTAGCCTTCTTCGAGGAAGGATGCGTCCATGCGAGAGGATCGCTCGCGATCGTATTCGTATCCCTGTCGTGCCTTCTTACGGTTCTGCAAACGCAAGCGGTCATCCTGGATCTTGACACGTTGCTCTTGCTCGCGGTAGCCGTCAAGCTCCGAAATATATGACTTGATCTTTTGCACACCCTTGTTGTGCTTAGCACGCATCGACATCGTCAGGCTCTTGTGCGACTTGCTGGCAATCGTCATCGGACGGATCGTCAGCTTTTCTTGCAGACGGCCGTGGCATTCAAGAACTGTTTCTTGGCCAGGCGCGTCTTCGTCGTCGTCAAACTCGGGCTTATCGCTCGACATCTGCATGTTTACGTTAGAAACACCAGCGAAACATTGCTGGCATTCACACTGAACGTACCTCGTTGACAAACAAGAACGAGTTGGCGATTTTCTGGCGCGACAGTGTCAATGCTTCCTTGCCGACAAACATCGTCAACGTGCCGTCTTCCCACTGCACCACCTTTGTGTTGGACTCGCGCATTGGCAAGTTGGTCTTCGGATCCATCTTCACGCGGCCTTCATCGTCGCGCACGTAGCGCCATCGCACGTAATTGCGATACAGCATTTCGTCCGACGGGTTGAGCATCTCTTCTTCGATCGACTGCTCCGTATACGCGTGCGGCACTAACCGCAGGATGTTCGGCATCTTACAGATGTAGTACGACGTTCCTTTCGGCGCCTTTGGCGTCTTTGGGATCCACACTTCACTCGATGCACCGCCATCATTGGCGTCCTCATAGAACGTGTCGTTGGCCGCTCGGGTGTCTTCCCGCACCGGCGATTCCTTGATCCCTCTGTTTCATCAACAATATTCAAATGCGTTAGTCACCTCACTTATTCTCTCCACCATCGCCTGCTATCGACACGTACGAGGCCTTGAACTCTTCCTCCTCCGAGTCATAGTCCGATCCAAACAGATCCTCCATCTCTTTCTCCTTTCCCTTGTCTTCATCATCGTCGTCGCCGTCCGAACCGGCGCTCTTCTTGTTTCCCGACGCGCTGTCATCCTTCTTCGCGTCGTTGTCGTCGTCGTCGTCGTCTTCGTCGTCACTGAACAGCTTGGAGTGATCCACCTGCTTGCTGTCGTCGCTTGGCTTGGACGTCGGCGACTGCGGGGCCTCTTTCGAGGCATCTTTCTTCAACGACGAGCCGAACTCGAACTCATCTTCGCTGCTGCTGGCTTCCGGCGACGACCCCATCGCTGTCTTCTATGCCGTGTCCTGCCAATGAACGCGTCCTTCAACCAGCGCGCCAATGTCCCGCGCTTGACGTGGTGCGTTGCCGCCTCTTGTGGTCGCTGCTTCGCTCCATCGGATGCTGCCGTTCGGGCTGTCTTAAGTACGATTCCAGTGCTTCCCGCATAAGTTCGATTGATTTGGGGGGGTGACCGTACTGAACCCACTCGTCAAAGTACGCCAACAGGAGTGATGCCACAATTGCGTGGTGGTGGCCACAACCAGCGTCAACGCGACCGTCGACCGCCATGGTGCGCAAGAAGCGCAAGGGCATTGTGAAGGAATGCGAAGCCAGCGACAGCGCGGCGCCGCGCGCAGTGATGCTCAAAAGCGTCCTGGAAGCGGTGCCATGCAATGCGAGTGTGACGGTGGACAAGGAGACCTTGGAGCTGGCGCAGTGGTTCGACCAGGCCTCGGCTGCCGCCACGCTGTTTGAGCAGTTGAAGCACCTGCAGCTGTTCCGATCCAAGTGCAAGCTGCTGATGACGGCGCAGCGCGAGCAGAACAAGCCTGAAGATGTGGAGGCCTTTGTGGTGGCGGCGTGGCGACTCGTGTGGCGGTTGTTCGTGGCCAACAGCGTCAACGGCGTGCGCAAGAACATGTTCTTGATCCTTGAGGCGTTAGCGCTGCACGCTCCTGTCGATTCTGAGCTGGAGCGTGCGCTTCAAGTGGCAGCGAAGGAAGAACTGGAAGGCTTTCTGGATCACTGGGCGGCCTCGGCGCCCGCAACGGATGCCGATGCGGCGGTGGTGCACATGGATCTCTTGCTGCAGGTCGTCGACTTCCCGTACGTCGCGGGAGTCTTCGTGGATTGCGGATATGCCCGTGTAAACCGTGTGCTAAATGCACTCGCGCGCTCGTTGGAGCTGTTGGCTCAGCCTATCAGCGAGTTCCAGGCAGCTCGCAGTGCTCAGCGTGAGTCGACCCTGCCGACGAATGCTGTGCTGGTTGCGTCGGAGCGATGCGGCCACGCCACCAAGGTCGTGATCTTGGTGTGCGCCATGAAGGACACAATCTACTCGTGGCTGCGTGGATTGAGCAGCGAGGAATTCGCGCCCGTGACTACCAGCTTTTTCCAGATGCTTTCGACCTGCGTCGTCATCCTGCAAACCGATGTCGTGCACAAGGACCTCCTGACGCAGGCGGGCTTGGCTTATTGCTATTTGGTGCGACTGCTGCTGCACACGGTGGAGCCCGCCAATATCGTGACGGTGCCAGCGACCACGTGGCTGCTTGGCGCCCTTTTTGATGGCGCCGTGGAGGAACGCAAGCACTCGCACGCTCGTCTCCAGCATCACCTGCAGGGCGACGTCCGCTCGTTCGGAGAACTCTCTCGCCTTGCGATCTTCCGTGGATTCCTCAACAGCTTGTCAGACGACGAGCTCGCTGCCCCATGCACTCTGCCGCATCAGGATTACACTGCCATCAGCGTCATGGACGCCGTGTTCGCCGACGCTGCCAACTTCTGCCAAGCCCAGGCACTCAACACGCGCGTTTACGCGTTCCAAGTGCTCGAAGCATTCCTGCGCCGCGCAGTAAACATTGTCCAGCGAGCCAGCAAGACGACCGCCAGTGGCGAGCCAGTTGTGTGCAAGGCTGTGTCGCTGCGTTCATTGTCGGCATTGACGACTGTGATCCTGCTTAACTGGGAATACCCGTCCAAGAAGGTGAACCAGTTCATGGGTCCGATGTTTATGCACATTGTCAACTACTTCATTGCGACGCGCGAGTTTGATTCGTGGAAGAACGACATCGTGGTCAAGCTCATGGACTTGCCCCAGCCTAGTCGTGGCAAGTACGCGGCGCTATCGATTCTTCTCAAGGATTATGGTGCTCGACAGCTGATTGAGGCGCATCCAAGTGTGCTCGAAACCATTTTGCTCGCTGTTGGCCACAAGGACGTGTCTGCGGCCGCTGCAGGCCTGTTCGCCCTGATCCTGGACGATTTGAACGACGCCTTCGCGGACAAGAATGCCAGTGAGTCCGAAATCGCAGCCAAGTTAGCAGCGTGGCGCGCACTGTGGATTGACGACGTCGTGCGTGCACTGCTGTGTGATGATGCTAACCTGCGCTCGCGTGTCGCCATGTTTGCCATGCCATTGTTGTTGAAAAAGGATCCGGGCTGTGTCCCCGTGCTCATCGAGAAGCTCCGTGCAGCGGCAGCCCAGGCCTCGGTTGAAGTGGCCGACATTGCACTGTGGGCAACGATCGAAGCCATTAAGTTTGCACGCAAGCATGTCACGCCTGAGAAACTGGAGGGTGTGTCCATGGCCGACATTGAGATGGGTCTCACGCACTCGAGCTCGGAAACGCGCTGCGCAGCGTTCGACGCGTTGTGCGCCTCGTTGAAGTCTACCAACATGCCTACGCCACAGGAGCTCTGCCTGGTGAAGCGCTACCTAGTGATGAGCTCCAAGGAGATTCCTCAGCCAGCTCGGATGAACACCATGGTCGGCCTCAGATCCATCTTCTTTCGCGTTAAGGAAAGCGCACGCATCAACTCCAAGCCGAGCAAAATCGGACCGACAGATGTGCAGATTAAGGAGTTGAAACGTGCCAAGGATTTCCAGCGCTGGGTGGAAGCCTTTGTCGTCGGTGCGGTCTACTCAGGATCGCCTCCGCAGCGCACCATCAGTGGCCTGGAAGTGATGCTGCTGTACATTCAAGTTTTCGGATTGGAAACTGACAGCGATGAAGCGTCGTTGCTGATGACGCCGCACATGGCTACCATTTTGCTCAACATGCTCGTCAGCGCCTGGGATGTCATTCGATCGTTGGCTTTCACGATTCTTGAAACATACCCACGCGACAATCTCCCAGGTTACACGACCGAGACGGAACTTGCAGGACTCTTGAAGTGGTCCATGGCACTCTGCATCAGCCCACGTCAGCGTGAGAGTGACGCTGGAGCACTCTTCATGCGCCTGCTGTACCAACGCAGTGAGCTCATGTATCAAGTTGGTGTGAGCATCATCGAAGACGAAAACGTTGTTGCTGAGAGCCGCACAACCGATGTGCGCTTCATTTTGTCTCTGTGCGCTGTTATTACCCAGCGCCTAACGTCGGTGGACGCCCGCAAGGGAGAAGCACCTCTGGTGCATGGACTGTTGCTGTCACTGCGCTATATTCTGGAACACACCGAGTTCGACAGGATTGCGCGCTCCGATAAGGCGCTCGAGTGGAAGGCTGTTATGGATCGTGTGTTCACGTGCATTTGGCAATCCATGCAGCAGTCGCTCTGCGTTGTTGGAGACGCTACTGCTGGCTTGGGCGACGAAGAGCTGTCCCAGAACTATGCCGTCGTGGGTGAGGTCAGTGCGAACCAGCAGTCAGGAGCGCTACCATTGCGTGTGGATTGCCGTGGCCACTTGATTCTCGATGATGCAGATGCTGACGCTGACGGGGACGACGCCGATGCGGAACAGCGAGCTGTTGTGGGAAGTTGGCTGGCAGCGCGCGAGTGCGGCGCCATTCTGGACACTTTGATGAAGCGTGTTCCGTTGCCTTCAGACAAGGATACGTCGACATTGGACCTGTTCTCGATTGCGACAGCCGAACGAGCTGGCGAAACGCTACTCAACTCGTTGTTCGAGCTCAAGCACAAGGGCGCCATTGCGACGGCATACCAAGCGTTTGAGGGCATTTGCAAGTCGTTCCTGGCCCACGGAGAACGCAACGCCCACATTGGAAGCTTGCCAGCCAAGTGGGCCGATCGCTTGCTCGATCGCTTGGAGAGATCTGAGCAGCATTTCATTTTGCGTCGCAGTTCAGGCTTTGCGTTCAGCTTTGTGGCCATCTTGCGTGCCGAGCCGCGCAATTCAGCGGCCATCATTTTGCCGAAGGTGATGAACACGCTTCTTCGATTGGCGAGTCAAGATACGGACGAAGTTCAGGCTGAGAACGCTCACTCCCAGCACTTGCTGTGGCGCTCGCGTGTCCACGCTTTGAATATCCTCAAGCTGATCTCGCAAGACGCAGTGCTCGCTGATGATGTTGCCATCTACATCTCGCGCATGCTGGAACTTGCTGTGTTTGGCTTCGAGTGCCATTCTTGGGCTGTGCGTAACTCGGCCATGATGCTCTTTGCTGCCGCTACGCAGCGAGCGATGGGTGACAAGCGCGTCGCGGACAGCGCTTCCAAGTTCAAGGCATCGAGCATCGACGTTTTCTCGCGATTTCACAACCTGAGCAACTTCTTGTTTGCGGAGCTCTCCAAGTATACGTCACCAGAGCAGGAGAACGGGGTGACGCCACCAGGTCTGTATCCGATCTTGATGTTCCTCAGTCGCATGAAGCCAGGCGATGACGCGCACACTGCGGAAGAGTACAACGCGACTGCAACGAGCAAGTCGCTCGGTGACTTTATCCCACTCGTGGAAAAGTGCGCATCGCGACCCGTGTTTGCGATTCGACACATCGCTGGTAAGGTACTGGCAACCATCACTCGTCCAGTTGAGGCACTGCCGCTGCTCGAAAAGTTGCATGCCAAGCTTCCGAATGGCGTGGCTTCGAAGACGCCGAGTGTTGCCGGCCGCCCAAAGATTACGACCAACTTCGTGCATGGTGTTTTGATTCAGATTCTCTGTATTGTCGAGTCATATCTGGACACCCGCGAAAGTTCTGAAGAGATCATGAAGATCGCAGACTTAATCGTGGAATGGCTAGCATCGACGTTCATCCCATCTCGAATGTGGCTGTGGGATGACGAGAAGCTGGCGAGCAAGGCTCTGCGTGCAGTTTTCCTGCAGACAGTGGATGCGTTTGTTCGGTATATCTCAGTCCGGCAGATGCGCCAGCGGCTGCAATGCTCACAGCTCGAACAAGTGGACATCGTTGTTGCCAAGATTCACGCTAGCTGCGCTCGTGACCTCGATCGCTTGACAAAGGCGACAGCCAGCAGTTTGAGCGCTCTGACGCAAGTCCCAGGAGCGTACATGGTGAACCGAGCTCTGGTTAGCATCTTCTTCGAAAGCATCAAGGCTTCTTGTGCGTCTGCATCGAATCGGAGATTGTTGGATGCCGATACGTACCAGCTCATTTTTGCGTTGCTGGAAAGTCGCGTTCTGGAGTTGCGCAAGCGATCCATCAAGCAGCTGGCAAACGCATTGGTGCGAAGTAAAGATCCCTTGCCATGGTCGTTCAAGGAGGCGGAAAATCTGCGCACGGTGCTGCTTCGCCAATATCCTGTAGAAACCCATCCAAAGGTTCAAGCACGCCAGTTGCAGCTACTTTTGCACTGCCAACGTGAGGTAGAGTCCCCACTGCCAAGCGAGTACACTCCACAGCTGCTGAGCAAATTGAGCGAATTGTTTGACGTATGCCAAGACTCGGATCGCGTCGCTTCTGGGCTGGAGCTATTGGGTCTGTTGACCAAGATGAGCGAGTACAAGCACGAACTGCCCAGACTTGTGGAACAGATTGTCCAGCGAAGCTCGGAGAAGCAAGCGCTCGTCCTTCGCCAGGGTGCTGCGCAAGCGCTTCATCTCAGTAACCTTCTTGTTTGCAAGGAAAACGAAACACCGACCGACGCAAACATGAGAATGCAAAGCTGGCTCAGTGCTATCAAACTGCTGCAGGACGACGACAGCAAAACGCGCGCGCTGGTGGGTGTGGCGGTTCACGACGCGCTGGAGTTGGCGCACCAGCCAAACCTGCCTCGTCATCCGTCGGACACGTTCCTTCTCCCGCTTGCTGTCAAGCATTTGGTTGATTCCACCGCCAACTACTCGGCGATTCAAGAAGTGTTGCTCCGTGAGCTCAAGAACGACATGAGCGCGCTCTCACTGTTGAACGAGTTCTTGTCGGGCGCCAAGTCGCAGGATTGGGGTGATCTGTGCAACCGTATCTTCGAAGCCGAAAGCTCCAACTATTACGCGGAGTCGGACCTAGAGGCTCAAGCTTACGTTGAGCACCTGGTGCCAGTCTTGCCTCCCATTACCCAAATCCAGATCCTCGAAGAGCTGCTGGAAGCTCTAAGGATTTTGCAGCAAAACGACGCGTTGCAGGAGCATTGGCTCGGAGGCGTCATGTACTACTCAACCGTGTTCTCGACGCTCTACGATCTCGTCGCTGCGGGTGTGTCTGTGGTTACTTCTGACAACACCACTGCTATCCAGGCAACTAGCCCATCCATCCTCGAGAATCTAGCTCAAGAGGCTTCCAAGGTGCTCACTCAGCTCCGTGCTCATGCTGTGCATCCATTCATTCTCTCGGCCCTCGAAGTGCTTTCGAAGCCCAATGAAGCGTCTGGAAAGGCAGCACTGCTGGCTCAACAGCTCTTTCTCACGCCTTCGTGGACGGCACTTCTCGAGGCGTGATTGCATTGTTTTCGAAGTTGTAAATACCAACTAATATACCACAGGCTCACGCGTTAGTGACAGCCACTGGCGGCGCACACGGTTTTAGTGACGTGGTATTTACCACCTGGTTGGATTGCACGGCCGCGGTCATCGCACATTTGCACTTTGCCAACGAGACGCGCACGACGACGAAGACGAAGACGACGTCGACGGCGGCGGCGGCGACGGCAATGGCGGACGTGCGAGGCATGCGCAGTGACGACGACGACGAGGACTATGATGACAGCGAGTACCTGCTGCACGACGTGATCGAGCAGGGTGCGCTGGAGCGGCTGCAGAGCCTGCTGCCGCTGCGCACCAAAGATCCATCGATCAATGGCGAGCAGAACGGCGACGACGACGACGGCGACGCAATGCCGTCGCTCGGGTGGAAGTGGGAGTCCAACTTGCTGGAGAAGGACGACATGGGCTGCCTGCCGGTGCACGTGGCGCTGATCTACCAGCGCAAGGAGTGCTTCTCGCACGTGATGCAGTACTCTGCGGCGCTCACGACGGCCATGCTGCGCAGCAAGTGCGCCGATCTGAACACGCCATTCATGCACTTGGTGCTACGTGTGGGTGCCATCAACCCGGCGTTTGCGACCGAAGTGGTGGACGAGCTGTGTGGCACTGCCAGCGAGCAAACGTACAGTGAGGATGTGTTGGCGCAGGTGCTGGAGCGGCTGGGAGTGCGCGACGAGGAAGGCAACACAGTCTTCCACCTATGCGCCATGTACGATCTGGACGTGTGCTTCGACATTTTGGTTGCGTTCTACCAACACATGCTAGCGAACGACAAGGAAGACCCGCGTGGCGAGACAGGCCTGCGGGCACTGCTGGAAAGGCCCAACCGCATCGGATTGCGACCACTGCACGCCGCGCTCAAGTTCGAGAGCGTCAGCATCGCCACCAAGCTCGTCGATACGTTCAAGGTCGATGTCAACGCCGTCACGAGTCTTCAGCATACGGCGCTGCATGTGGCAGCGTTGGCAGGCTTTGAAGAGGGCATCCAACTATTGCTGAAGAGCGACAAAGCAGATCTCAAGGGCACCGACAAACTGGGCTACACAGCCGCGGATGTGGCTCGGAAGTGCAAATTTGATGGCGTAGTGCGTCTCCTGACGGGCAACAAAGCGAACGGCAAGGCCGCCACATCAGGCAAAGAGAAGAGCGATACCGTGAAGCCGACCAAGTCGTGTTTTCTGTACCATCCAGATGCACTGCGACACTTACCGATGGCGTATCATCGTCGTGGCGGCACCGAGCCGCCACCAGAAAACCCAGAGCGCATTGATACACTGGTTGACCCGATCATCGGTATCTTGCGTTCACGCGAGTTCCAGAAGGAGCACATTGAATGGGACCACGAGATCGACCGAGCCGACATTGCCGACATCTTGCGCGTCCACGAGTACCATTACGTAGACAAGATCCGTCGGTACTGCGACAAACTTGCTCCCACTCCTCAGGCGTCACCTGTTCACAAGAGCTCAAGCTCGGACATGGATGAGGATGACGACCCGGAGGAAAAAGGAAAGACTTACGTGCTCGATCCCGACACAGCTTTGTCGTTACGGTCGTACGATGCTGCGTCGCGCGCTGCTGGTGCGGTCTGCAAGGCCGTGGACCATGTTGTAAATGGCACGTACGCGAATGCTTTCTGCATTGTGCGACCACCTGGCCACCACGCTGGACCAGTTGGCAAGGTGGTGTGCGAGAACGACCCTGAAGGCAGCCACGGCTTCTGTTTGTTCAACAACGTCGCTATTGGAGCAGCGTACGCACGCAGCCACTACAAGAACGCAGGTATCCAGCGAATCGCCATCTTGGACTTTGATGTGCACCATGGCAATGGCACAGAAGAGATTGTGCGCAAGCTAGTGCCCGGTCAGGAGATGGTCCGATACGAGACGCCTTATGGTGCTGGATACCAGGTCGTGCATACGTACAAGCCGTGGCGGAGCGAGAGCGATGCCGAGAACGTATTCTTCTGCTCAGTGCACGGATACGGCCACAAAGACCCTGAGAAGGAGCACCCACCAGAGGTCCAACAGGCATGGTTCTACCCAGGCTCGGGCGAAACAGAGCGGACAAAAGACGCTCCATTCATCTGGAATGTCGGCATGGAATTCTGCAAGGAGGGATCCTCCGTGTCACGATTGAAGTGGCGAAGCGCATTCCGCGACCAAGTGCTCATGACTTTGACTGTTTTCAACCCGGATTTGATCTTCCTCTCGGCTGGTTTTGATGCCCATCGCAAGGAACAAGTGAACTGGAATTATATGGCCTTGCTGGAGCAAGACTACGAGTGGCTGTTGCACCACGTCAAGCGTGTCGCCAATAAGTGCTGCAACGGGCGTCTTATCTCGGTCTTGGAAGGAGGCTATAACTTCCACGGCCGCATGGTGTCTCCTTTTGCGCGAAGTGTAGCAGCACACGCGCGAGCCCTTGTGCACCAGTCTGGTGAGGAATGGAACGATAGCGATGTTCTCAAGGAAGCACAACACGAACGCGACTTGCTTGAAAACTACCTCGCGCCTCCGGCACCCAGTGGTACTCTCGAGCTGAAGAAGAAGCGAGTTGCACCGGCGTCGCCGACTGCCAAAACTGAAGACGACACAAATGAGAATGCCAACGATGCTGAAACTACTCAGCCACCTATTGCAGTTACCCGCAGCAAACGAGCTCGAAAACAGGTTGACTACGTGGCGCTTGCCAAAGAGCTGGACAAGCAATCAGTGCCCAACTTGACCAAGTCCTAGATATATTGGCAATGCGGAGAGACCCGAGACTGCTGTTCAAGTTGTTGAATATCTGTCTTTTAGTAATAGGAGATTGCCCCCGATGCTACAGTTTCTAATCAATTCACGAGTGTGAAGAATCACGTCGAGCGTTCACGACGGAAAAGGTTGCCATTCGAAGTTGTTTGAGAGAGGCACAAGACTCGGACTTCGCAGGTCATCACATCGCCGCAGTTCCATTGCTACAGCGGGACCTTTCGTCATTAAATATGAGCTTCCAGGGCCAGCGGTCGACTTCGCGGCGTCCCTGCGTCCTGGTAGAGCGACTCGACGTCCGTGCCTTTGCTTGTCTTAGAGCTGATGGTGTCGACAACGAGCTCACCCAGGTCATGCTGAACGTCGCGAGCTGTCTTTCTCAGCTGTAGAAATAGCCCCAACAGCGTCACGATGACAATGCAGGAAGCGTAAGCGGCCCACGCCATCGGAATGTTGTATGTGGTGCCTGTTGCGTACGCGCGCAGGTCGGCAGCGTTCGGATAGTGGCCAGCGAAATAGCCGACGCCCCAGACGAGCATCTGGGCGCCGACATGACTCGATGCTAGGACCACTGCTCGTTTACCGTACTTGATAGCTCCAAACCCACCAGCGATGCCGAAGATGCACGCCAGCACTGCTAGCACGTGGCTCGGTTGCCGCGGATGCACGAGGTAGCCGACAGACGTTGTGAGCGACCATGAGAGTAGCAACCCAGCGGCAGCGCCGATCATGAAGACGCCGAAGCGCACGAACGCGAGCGCGACCGACCCGAGCACAAGACTTCCGAAGAGGAACATGCCCCACGACACGACCGTCTGCCAGTGCTTGCTGCTGTAGGCGAAGCAGTCGCCGATAGCGGCCAATACAAGGCCGCCGACCAACCCGCCACAGCAAAACAGCGACAGTCGCACGCAGCGATAGCCCATGACACCGAGCACCGCGCCGAGCACGATGGCTCCGACGGCTGCGATGGCTGGTCCGACTTGGACATCATGGGTCGAGTGGAAGATGAACGCTGGTGTGCCGTCCTGTGGATCTGTGTGCGCTGACGTGACACCTGGCAGGCTGTGGAGAAGGGCCACAAGGCTCAAGAGGAGGTGGCCGTAGCTCCGTGCTGCGCTGGTTGATGGCATTCGTGGCTGATTGACCAAATCGCCTTCAGTGGCGGCGAAGGATGCTATGTGAGCGGAATAGCCGGTCGATGGCTTGGTGCTCAATCGGGAACTCCACGAGTGTCGGGCCAAAGAGAGCGAGCCCGTCGAGCTGGACGCTGGATGTGGCGTGCGCGGGAGCGATTGGATCGTTCGCCGCCTGCGAAGCGGCTTTGCGCCGTCCCAAACATAAGCGCCAGCTCGCTTCTTATTCCCTGGAATGCCAGCAAAAATCCCCGACCCGGCGCGCATGGGACGCCTTGGACCGCCCAAACCATCGCGTGGTGCACAGCGCTGCGTGAAAATTCCTCTATGGGGATGATTGTCGCCATGCGATGGTTAAGCACTTGCGGAGACTGTTGCTGGCTGTAGCTGGGTGCAAGGGTGTCATCGGAGAGCTCCTGATATTAATGCCGCGGGCAGAGAACCGAATTAATGGATCGTCAAAGATGCAGCACTACCCATCAATCATGCGAAACACACAAGGGCAGCCTTCATCTACGCATGCACGTTGTCCCCGGCGACCAAATGATCCAGAACTTTCCTCCATTTCATTCGATTACGGATATAAAATATCGGGCAACTTTCGCAAAGCGACACAGCCAGACCTTCCGGAGGCATCAAACGCGTGTCTGCAAGGACGGCCCCACGGGAGGAGTAAGCACGGGGTGCTTGTACACAAACTCGCCCTGGAGGCCTCCAATGTCCAGCTTAACCGTTGCTGTTGGGTCGAACGGATCATGCTTGACGGCTCGCGCAGTCTTCTTGAACTGGACCCACGCTCCTGCCACCGTCAGCACCAACGAGAGCGCCATGTATGCCCACCACACTGCTGAGACGTGGGCGACGCTGCCGGTGCTGTCGCTGCTACCGCTACCACTGCCGCTACCATCGCCGCCGGTGGCTAGCAGCGTCGTGAAGTCGGCGTATTGTGGGTAGTGTCCGATAACCAAACCGAGCGCCCATGCTGTCGTCGTCGCACCGATGAACGCCGTGGCCACAATGAGGAAACGACGATGCATCTGCAGTGCCAGAAGCTGGCTTACACTGCAGGTAACCACTAGCAGAAGCACAAGCGCCATGGTCGAGTGAGCAAGCGACGGCCACGCGGCCACGAGCGAAGTGTGCAGTCCATATGCGGCCTGCACGCCGAACGCACTGGCGACGACGAGTATCCCGATCTTGATGTAGCGCTGAGCAACGAAGCCCATGGCGAGGCCTCCCACGATGAAGCTGCCAGTGGCGGCAGCGACCCAGTGCGACGACGTGGTGCGCACGAAGTGACGGACGAGACCGGACAACACGATTCCTCCGAGAAGGCAGCCAGAGGCGAAGCACGTGGCACGAAACAAACGGTAGCCAAACGAGCAACACAAAAGCCCACCGATACCTGTGGTCGTGGCCACCAGCAGCAGCGGCAGGCTGAAGCTGGATGTGTCACCTGAGGCCGTGTCGTTAGCAACTGCGTAATCCGTCGAAGCGGCGAGCAGCACCAGTAGCAGCGAAGCAATTATCTGGTCATTCGCGTGGCGTCTAGCAGTCATGGCGGACACTGCGTCTTCACAAGCAGATTTAAAAGTGAGGAGCATACGCAGCAGTGGCCGCTCTAGGCAGCTCCGATGAAGAAAAGACCGCGCGAAAGCTCCGCACAGGCATTGATTGATGGCGACAGACGCTGCGCGTGGGAAACGCATTGATTGATGGTGTGATCTCTATCACTACGTCCTGTCTAGCTGCGACGGGCATCATGCACTTTCACACGTGAGCGACGTGGGGCGCTTCAATGCTCGCTCCAGGTGTGAGCACTTCATGGACGTACACAATCGTCTCGGTTGTGTATGAATTCGGTCCACTGGCCTTGGCTGCGACGACTTGGCCCGTACGTGGTGTCGTACACTTGAGAAAGGCGAGTGGGTTCATGCGAGCGTCGGCATCTTGGAGTGCGTCCTTGCCGTAGAGCTGGTACTGGATGCAGATATTGATGGCAAACAGCGCGAGTGTCACGATATTGTAGATCCAGCCATGCGATGGCGCTGGTGTGCTCAATGCTGCGGCGCTGGCGAACCCACCGACGAAGTAACCAATGCCCCAAGTTACCATCTGAGCTGCGACCAGGCTAGCGGCGATGGCAGTGATGGCTGCGACACGATGGAGAGCCAAGAGACCACCGACGACACTCAATGGCAGCAGGGTGAGCAGCAGCACTGTGTCTGGTTGGTGCGGCGCCAGCCAACGCGCGTAGGTTGTCGAGAACAGACACGACACCACAGCACCGGCTGTCGCTCCTAGGCTGAATCGGGCAAGATGGAGCTGTCGGGCAGTCACAAGTCCGAGGCTGGTACTTCCACTGAACAAGGCGACGTACGACCACAGCAGCGCATGTGATGGAGCCAGACCGTCGTTTCCCGCGACCACGTCACACAGTGAGCGAGCTAGCAATGTGAGCAAAACGCCACCAATCATGGAGCTGGACACTACGCCTGCAGCGCGTGCGTGTACGCCACCAAAGACACCCATGGCAATACCAACAGCAATAGCGACTCCAGCGATCAATCCTGGTGCGATTTCGACGGTGTCGTTGACCTGGAAGAGGAAGAAGGCAGTGGTGGTGCCCGTTGGTGATGGCTCGAGAGCAGGAGACGTATCCATTGCGACAAACTTGGCACGAATCGAGTGACTGGATGAGAGGAGACAATCGATGTTGGCAGGACGAAGCCAAAACAACACTGACAAGCACGCAGTGCGTCGTAAGCACGGCCGGAATGCCCGTCTTGATGGCCACTCGTTCGCTCTCGCGCACGCGCGACAGCTCCGACGAACGACTAAACGGCATGAGAGGCGCTGTGACGCAGCAACGGGATTTCGAGCGAATCGACTCGGTGGACGATACTACAAAGCGTAGATGGAGCGAACGTGAACGTTGCATTGAGCGATTTACAAAAGCGCACGCACGTAGCACAGTAGTGCTGGCAAATGGAATAGCAATTGGTTCAAACATACGGCAACCCCAGCCTCATCGCCATGCATGCTAGAGCAGCATCCCAGTGCATGCACAGGTGAAGAAGAGTCGACTACGGATGTACAACTTAGACCGAGGATCCCTTTGGATCGCGGAGCTGATGGTGGTCCGAGCCCTTGGCGGTCTTCTTGAACTGCACCGTCGCGCCAATGGCAAACAGCACGAGCATGCCAGCGAAGTAGGCCCACCATTCGCCAGGGATCTTGCCAGTGCCATGCGAGAAGTTGTCGATGTCGGTGCTGGTTGGGTACTTGCCGCCAAAGATGCCGATGCCCCAGATGGTCATTTCCGATCCAACCATGGCCGTGACAAGAATGAGCAGTGGACGCTCGATCTTGAGAGCCATGACGCCACCAAGGATGCCCAAAGCAATAGCGCCGACCCAGAGCACGACCTGTGGGTGCGCTGCGTACACCTTGACACTGATTGGCGTGAAGATGGTGATACCAAGCAGCGCACCACCAGCTGCACCTGCAACGAAGATGCCAAAGTTGTACAGCCAAACGACAAGTGCGCCGGCGATGAGGCCGCCGATGAAGAACGCGACCCACGATGCCGTGCCCATCCACTCCTTGTTCTTGAAGATAGCTTCGACAGCACTAGCGAGCAAGACGCCACCCAAGATGAAGCCGCACAGGAACATGGTTGGACGGAAGAGCTTGTAGCCGGCAAAGCAGACGATCAAACCCACAACGATGGCGATACCGGCGGCAACATTCTTGCCGACCTTGGCGTTCGACGCTTCGTGCACGGCTTTCTTGACGACATCCTGTGGCGACGTGCCGTTGCCGCTGCTGTCGCTGCCGTTGAACGTGTTGTGGAACTTGGCCACAAACGACTCGTCCGTCGCGCTGGGCGATGGCGCTGGAGCCCCCACGTCGTTCGCGCGGTGGTGGTGATGGTGGTGGTGGCGGTGGTGGTGGTGACGCTGGCTGTCATCGACGCTGTCATCGGACGCAGTGACCACGGCGTTGTGCAGCAGTGCGAGCTGCAGCACCAGCGCGGCAATCAAGAGGAGGCGACGCAATCCCGACATGTTGTTGCCCTGTAATGGCACACACAAAGCCACAGTCATTCACAGCCACAGCGTCAGCATCATCGCAGAACCGTCATACATCCACAGACACACACGCAGCCACTTGCAACCACAGCTGCAGCAGCTATTGCGGCGGCAGCGGTTGCACGCAGCAGTGGGGGCACATGCACACACCTCCGGAACCGAAGCAAAGCGTTGCCGTTGGCGGGGGAGATCGACGAATGAGGAGACCGTTGGGTCGGGCGATCCTTGGCGATTCCTTGGATTGCCCCGGCCAGGCCCCCGACATGGGTTGGGGCGACATGTCCATTTCCTGTGATTCGTGCAAAATCGCTCGATTCGGACATCTGATTGGCCAAAAGGGTGATTGTGAGGTTTTGAGAAATCAGGCGGCAGCCTGCCGTAAGAAAGAACGACTGTGGCCAAACCCAGATTCGACAGCAGAGGTTGCGCGAAGGTCGCGCGAAGGTGCCGATGGCGATGAAGTTTGAAATTCCGCGCAACGCGTTGCAATTGTTGCACGCGGATGAAGCAACAGCATGGCGGGCGCGCGGGCGCGGCGGCGGCCGTGATGACAACGGCGTCCACAAGCAGTGGCATGAGTGGTGGAGTAAATGGAGCAGTGCCGTGTGACCCGATCTTCGAGTTTGATGCGCCACAGGCGTTCGTGGACCTGCGCAGTCTGCCCAAGTGCTCCGGCGTCCGCGACCCGTGGTTCGACCACATCCACGTCAACCACAGCAAGCCGAGCGACGAGTTGGCGGAAGAACTGAGCAAGCTCACGCAGAACGAGGCGACCAAGGTCGGAGATAAAGAGATCGGAGCGCATGGCCGCAAGCGCCCGACAGCGACGACGACGGTGCCCTCGACAGCGCAGCGAGTGCTGCCGCACAAGCACACGGAGGCGCCAGTGCAGCGCACGAAGAGCGCAGTGCAATCCATCGCCAGACGCGCCACAGCCACCGGTGTAACCACCAGCGATACAAGTGCGCGACATCAGACAAAGCTGGATGTGAAGGCGCCGGCACCCACTCGGCAGGACCCAACGGCAACCGGAAGACGAGAAGCTCCGACGAACTCATTCAAGAACGGACGCAAATCAGACAGCAGCGACTTGCAGGATCTGCAAGTACTACTGGCTCAGCACAACAAGAAATTCAAGGCCAACCACACGTACGAGCCACGGCATCACTCGGTGCGGGACGTGAAATTGGTAAGTGTGTAAAGCGCAAAGCTATTTGGGTTAAAGGCAACTGTGTGTGCTCATTGTTGCGTGCACAACCCAGTGGGAACAACAGACCAAGAAGTCGTATTATAAACTGTCGCTCGAAGAGCGGTACAGCGCGAACCAGGAAATCACCAAATTGATGCAACAGCGGAGTGAACAGGCTCGTGACTCGCGAACAAGCACCAGGTAGATTTCTTGCGAATAGACATTTTTGCCGCGTTCATCACCGCTTGTTCGCCCTTCGTAACTACACATGCACCGCTGGAAAATGAGAATGAAACACAAGAACACCAGCTCGTCAACCTCCAAATCCGCAACTCTGGCGAGTGTCGGTGATTTGAAGTGAGCTCACACTGCTTGAAGGACGCTTCGCAACAACCTCGCGCTGCGTTCAATGACCAATGAAAGCGCCTCAACCACACAAGGCCATGTGCAATCGAAGACACATCAAGAGAACCACGACGGTAGAAGCATGGCAACTCACCCACACAAGTGTCGCGAACAGCAACTTTCATGTCGTTGCAAAACGCGCCATCGATCTCATCTTGGGTGAACATCCGCCAACGAAACATCGGGTAACAAGCCAGTGCTCTTACAGTACATCCAGCACAGCCTGCACTCATCTGTCAGGCACTCGCACCAACGCAATCGACATGGTTGATGCGGCTTTCCGAACAGTTGCCGTGCCCTTTCAATTAATATTCAATTTTGGCCAATCAACTGCGTCATCTTTCGGCCAATGAGCGTCGGCCACTCTGTGCCCGCCTGCGACAGGTGGGATTGGCAACATGTCCAACGCGCCAGTGACAGCGGCAGTGGGATGAACGTGCAGGAAACCATCTGTGCCCACAGGCGGTTGACATGGCGCTCTGCCACTGCATGCATCGACTCGTTCACTTCTCCATTCGACTTCTTCCTCGACAGTCATGACCACCTCATCCAACCCCAGCAGACCGACGCTGCTGTTCGCGCAGCTCCTCGTGCTGCTGCAATGCTTCTGCTTCGCCACTGTGCAGGCCACGGCCGAAGCCGCCAGTGACGACGTCAAGTCCGTCTTCCACATGACCGACAAGATCAGGATCGGACCCAGCGTCACCGCCATCCTCGCCATTGTTGGCGGTGCTATCGTCTGCTTCTTTGGATACAAGCTGCTGCGTCCAGCCATGTTCGTCTGCGGCTTCGTCGTTGGCGGCATCTTCATTGCCAGTCTCATTGAAACTGCCTTCAAGAACAAGTCGTGGCTGTACACCGCGTCGTGGGTCGGCTTCGTTGTCGGCGGTCTTATCGTCGGCTGCCTCGTCGTCTCCATCTACAACGCTGGCATCTTCATTGCAGGTGCAGCTGCCGGCGTGTTGCTAGCCTTCGTCATCAACACGTCGGTTGGCCACAAGATCTACCCAAGCAACCCAACGCTCGTGTTGGTGATCCTGGCCGTCGTCTTGGGCATTATTGGTGGTATCCTGGCCATCAAGATCGAGCGTCCAGTGCTCATTATCGCCACCAGTCTCGTCGGCTCCAACTTGCTCGTGTGGGGCGTTGGCTACTTTGCCGGTGAGTACCCGAACGGCGCTGACCTCAAGCGTTTTGCGAACGAGCAGTCGGACGGCACCTGGATCTACCGCATCCCAGGAGCATGGTGGGGCTACTTGGCGGGCATACTGGTGCTCTGGTTCCTCGGCATGTACATGCAGTTCCACAAGACTGGCAAGCAGACGCACCACCGCTATGGTGCGCAGCCACGCAAGCGCGACAACAACGATCAGTACAACAGTGCGCAAACTCCGCATCATGGCAATCCAGTTGCACACGTCTAAGGATTAGCACTCGCTTGGAATTAATATGATTTGTTCAACCCAAGTTGTTAGTGGACAAGTGTGCCCTACATTGGAGCAGGTGGCCGTGAATTCGGAGGAATTCACCAACAATGACAGTTCTATTCAAGGAACCCGAGGATATTCCTCACAGTGGTGTGGACACCCGTGCAGGGTGACGGCATACATCGAATGGCCGTTTCAATTTGCCCCATTCTCGACGATGCCAATGTTTTTCGTTCTTGCGCAGATATCGCTGCGTGGGCACAGCGCTCTCACAATTCCACCACCACTCAAGCACCTGCCAGTAGAATTAAGCCACAAAACCAAGAACGGTTTTGGTTGCTTTCTAGGTTGCCGACTATCAACCGATTCAATCGTATCGTCACTTCGATCGTGGATAGTCTTGTTTTAACCACGTGTCCAGTTCAGGGAAGCAAGGACGAGGGTAACAAATGAGCACCGAAGCGATTTTCAATTGTCGAGAAGATTGATCGTTGGTAATCATCGCGACACCAATGCTACCAGATTCAGCTCTGCTGCCATCGGATGAATTAGATTCTCCAGCACCGAAGTGTCTTGTGATCCCAGCTGAGAGATAGCCCCCGTGAAGCTCAAACATCGAATCATCTTCACATAATGAAAAGCTTGTCGCAATCTTTTCCTTTTTTGGTTTTGTTTTCCAGATCTCTCTTGACATGGAGTGGACCAAGATTCGCGCCTTCTTCGGTACCGTGCAGAGTCTTCAATCTGATGTGTGCGCTACTCAGCGCTCACGACATCTGCAATTTTCTTTTGAGAGCGCCTCACATCTGCATTGCGTTTGGTATCGTTGGAGAAAACGCTTGAACGTCTTGACGTTACGATCAAGATTTTCCATCATGGAAAGAGCACGACCTCGAGGTGCCTTGGAGAGAAGTTTGGCCACCGAGTCCATCGGCATCGACATCACCGCTCTGGACCGTTAGCTATGCAATTATGGCGGCAAGATGAAGACATTCGTACACTCTGCGAGATGGGGCCACTCACTCATCGACAACTGCTGCTCGCTGTTTGAATGTGCTGTCGAGTGGTCAATAAGCTGTGTTGGGATTTCGCGCTGCACAACGCTATCGTGGTCTCGACAGCTACAGTGGACACGGAACTGTCACGCATGAGAAGCTGGTGCCGGTACGAGCTGACTTGCGTTACCAGTTCTCTCATAGAAGCTGATGAGAATCTCGAGGTGTGTCCCCCAAACAAGGACTGCGCTGTGGAATCCACCTGACCTACCAGGGTCCAATGTGTCCACCCCACAAAACACCACCACCAGCTGGCATCAACACGGTGAAAACAACCTATTTCGTTGACAGAAAAATGTCGGGGCTGCCCATACTGAAGCTGCGCACACGAGAATTGTCGTCACCACTGGTATCGCATCCCAACGATGCCCGAAACCGAGCAACTCGGGCATTGCGAACGTTTGTCAACGTAAACGAGCAAACGTGATGACCAGCAACACGTGCGCTGGCCATTGGCTGGTCCTTGGCTAGCACCAGCGCAATACAGTTGTGGCGGTGCCAGTTTGGCATTGCCAACTCATTTTTTTCTGCTTTTCATCGAACGTCCCAGACACGGATCTCATCAACAGGAATCTCAACGGCATGGCCAAACTGACTTGGATGCACCCGACCTGATCATCAGAACAGACAGGGATTCACATTTCACAGGCTCAAACGGCACAGAAAACGATATC
>NSDO01000030.1:11589-28501 GCA_002286825.1 Lagenidium giganteum
ACCACACCATCAACTCGCCGAGTTTGAGGTGTTCATGAATAGTATCCCGCCGAATTCTCGTCGCACTTGCCGCCGTTCCGTCAGGTTAGTCTCTCTGGGTCTAACATGCCACGTGCGACATGTTGCATTACAGCTAAACTCAACATGCGGACTAACCTCWTTGGGTTTCTGGTCTAAACTTTTCCATGTAGTTTAAATTCTAATAATCGCCGTTCGATATAAGACCCCGAAGCGACGCTATCTTGAGCAAGCAGCCGCTGCAGGATGATGACAACAAATGGACTCGGGGACGTGCAGCAGAGCGTCGACGACGATGGCAATCGCGGGCCGTGTCTTCGTAGGACGGAGACCCGGCAGCTGAGGGCGGCGTCTGAAGACACGGCCTCGTTGCTCTCCTCGACGTCGTCGTCGGCTGGCTCGTCGCGGCCATGGAGTGACGACGACTCGCCGCACGAGGACGAGCGCGAGCGTCGACGTGGCACCCCACGGGGATTCACTCCTGGATCCTCACGAGCGTCGACGCCAAGTATGGCGAAGAMGGGCTCGTTGAAGAAAGTGGAGCACTCGACGATGGCCGGCAAGGAAAACGCCGCGGGATCAGTTAACACCAGTCAAGCCAAAGACGCAGGAGATGCCACCAAGTGGACGTCGAATGTGGAAAAATGGCAGCGTGATGACGGCACGACCACTGCGTTGTCGCCGCGGAAGAACAAGCGCAAGACCAAGAAGCAGACTGCGGGCGAGAACTCGCCGCAGTCGGAGCGCCAGATCCTCCGTCCACTCGCCGCGT
Source organism: Lagenidium giganteum (assembly GCA_002286825.1). NCBI lineage: Eukaryota > Oomycota > Peronosporomycetes > Pythiales > Pythiaceae > Lagenidium > Lagenidium giganteum. The sequence continues at coordinate 12,380 of NSDO01000030.1, forward strand.
CAGGTGCTCAACCACGCAATGCCAAGAGCAAGTACCAGATCCCTCAGCCGGTCGAAGAGCCGGACCTGGAGAATGGCGAGCTCTGTGCGATTGAAATGGAGCTCTTGTCGGAAGCGTCTCCGACACCGCCAGCGAAGCTCAAGCCCTCGACGAGTGTGCGAAGCAGCGCGATTCGCATGATGGAGCGCTTGCCTTTGCTTCATCGCCAGTCGTCGATCGAGAACGACCCGGAATGGGGATTCAAAAATGCCATTGAGTCTCGCCCAGACCTCGCCGTGGAGTTCAAGAGCCTCTGTGAGTTGTCGCACCCAGTCATCTTCACGTATGTACTTGAGTTTCTTCCTGGTATCGTCAGCATGACGCTGGTGGGACACATGGACTCGCCTAAAACCAAGGAATACGTCGACGGCGTCTCGCTGTCCACCATGTTCATGAATCTCACGGGTGTGGCCTTCGGATTCGGTCTTGCGACGGCCATGGACACGCTCTGCTCGCAAGCCTACGGCGCCGGCAAACCAATGAAGATGGGCATCTACTTCCAGTGCGGTATCCTTGTGCTTGGCTTTACCGTGATTCCAGTGTTCCTTCTCAACTGGTTCACGGATCGATTCCTGCTCTGGATGGGACAGCCAGCAGAGGTCGCGATGCTCGCCGGACGCTTCAGTCGTCTCATCTTGCCTGGCATCCCGTTCTTGTACGTGTACGAGCTTTTCAAGAAGCTCCTTCAAGCCCAGAACGTCGTGAAGCCGATGGTGTACATCGCCATTCTGAGCAATGTGGTCAACATTGTACTCGGTGTCTATTTGACTTGGTACACGTCGCTCGGCTACGATGGTGCTGCGATTGCACGTACCATATCGAACGTCGTCCTGCCAACTGCGCTGATTCCGTACTTCATGATGCATCCCGAAGTCGTGCGCCAGTGGTGGCCAGGTTGGAAGCTTTCCCAGGCGATTCAGCATCTCAAGGCCTTCTTGACGCTGGGTATCCCCGGTATGTTCATGATGCTGCTTGAGTGGTGGTCGTTTGAGATCATGGCGGCGTTCGTCGGTTGGCTTCCCGACAGTGTTGTCGCGCTGAGTGTTCACTCAGTGTTGACCAACATCTCGACTCTGACGTTCAACTTCTTCTTGGGTATCGCCGTTGCGACGAACATCCGAGTCGGCAACTACGTCGGTAGTAACCAGCCGGACCACGCCAAGCTTGCGTCGGCCTTGGGCATGGGTCTCTCGCTGCTCGTCTCCACGGCTCTGGCGGTTGTGGTCGTCTTCACACGGTACCTCTTGCCGGTCGTGTTCATCAATGACCCGACTTCTGTGTCGTTGGCCGGACACGCACTGCTCTTCTTGATGCCTTATCAGATGTTTGACGCGATCAACAGTGTGATGCAAGGCGTCTTCCGTGGCACTGGCCGTCAGTCGCTTGCGGCTTACATCAACCTCTTTGGGTACTTTGCGATCGGTCTTCCGTTCGGCGTCTACCTCGCCTTCAACCTCGAGTTTGGCGTGGAAGGCCTCTGGCTCGGACTGACCGGCGGTATCGCGGCCGGTGCTTTGATCTCCTTTATCAAGATCTGGCGCACCAACTGGGATGAAATGACAGACGCGGCGCGTGTGCGTACGTCGTGAAAGTGACATACCCCCGTCGTCATCGTGGAAACATGGCTGGAAGCATTTGGCTTATGCTGATGACCATTGGTAGGATGCTCATAACTACACTGTCAAATACACGTGCATCAAGTGTTGGCTCGAAACTAGATATCCACCCGATTTGGGTCGCTACAAGACCGGCGGACCGTTGAAGCAAGGTGGAGGCAGACAAGACGCTGTTGTTCAAGGTGTTTAACAATCAGACGCAACCGTGAGACAGCTTGGGATACCCTCTTAGTGGGTTCCGACACGTCATCCTACTGCTTATGGCAGCGTGGGATGTGATTGTACAGCGAGTGATTTTGACGAAGACACAGATTCCTCATCTCTTCTCTTCCTCCCTCCCTCTCGACAGTACGTACGAACACAGCACTGTACTCTAGTCATCAAGTCACTGAGCAAGAGAGCCTGGTGATCGAATGGAGACCGGCGACTGACGTGATTCGTCAAATCCATCCCGCCTTTCCACGAAAAAGATTGCTTGCGGTCTGAGTTTGGATCGGTGGATCTGGGTGGGAAGAGCTCTTGGCCTCCGCCTGTACAAGTGGATGAGTGCGCACTTGAGCGAAAGTCGCCCACGACTGCGCACAAAGCGAATCCATGGCACAGTCAGCCACGGCCATAGACAGTTTGTGAGACGGAGACGGAAGTTGTGGCCAGGCCATCCACTCGCAGTAACTCAGTGCATTCTATTTTAGACCACTTGGTCACCGGGAAAAGGGTAATGGATTAAGAGATTCGGGCGATTTTGGTGCTCAGTTTTCTTGAGGGGCCAGTCACGGCGTGACACTCCTTGAGCTCATCAACCCCACCGGCTCGTTCGCGTCAATAATCTAGAGCAACTGCGACGTGCACTGTACGTATATCATGGCCACGCGGGACTGTCAACGCGCGTTCATTCCTCGATTTGCTCGCTGTGAGAATGCCGCTCGTGCTCACGGCCTCGCGGTTCCAGCATCCCTTTGGCGGGGCGCGACTCCGCCCCAGCGAGCTCGCACAGCTTCGTCTGATCCCGCAAACCATTCTGGACGAGGGCATCGCAACGTATGAGTACTTCCTACGCGAACATGGCGGCTTGGTCGATCCCGCGCAGTGGGAAATGTTTAAGGAACGCGAACGCTTGACGATCTACAAGCGACGCGATTACATGCCGCAGATGTACTCGAGCTCTGTCCACGAGAAGCAGCCGGATATGCTCATGGTGGGTACGGTGGAAGGCTCGTTAGATGATATGATGTACGGCGTGGTGAACCATACGACCGAGCTCATGCGTATCAAGACCGCGTACGTGGAAGACGGCAACATCAACGGCGCGGTCGTGGCGACTTTGGAAGAACCGACGGCGGACGAACCGTTCCGGTCGATGACATTGAAGTGGGCTTTGCGAGGGGATCTCCTCCACGTTCGCTCCACTGTCCGAAATCGGGACTTGGTCTACGTCGAGAAGACGGGAACGACCAAGCTGCGAAGCGGGGAGCGCGTGGGCTACCAGCTCGTGCGCTCCGTGTCGATTGCTGGCGTTCCAACCCTTGATTGGGCCCACCGAAGCTTCACGTCGATCCTCGCCGTCTTCCGCGAGCGTTGGGATGGCGGCGTCGATGTATACGCGACGACGATGTTGGATACGCACCACGACATTCCACGTTCGCTGATCCATCGATCAGCAGCCGAAGCCATGATTTCGGTGTGGAAGTACGTGCACTGTGGGCGAATGAAGAAGCTCTGCTGGTACTTGCACAGCCGACGCTCAGAGATTGAAAGTACCGATCAGAAACTGTGCGAGAACGGCATCTGCGCGACGTGTGCGAGCAAGTTCTCGTTCCTCTCTGGAGCCAAGAAGAAGTGGTGTTTGATGTGCTCAAACCGAGTATGCTCGTCATGTCGAGTGAAGAAGACCATTTGCGGGATCACGGACGAGGGACATCTGCGTCAAATCAACGTCAACCTCTGTGGCCGCTGTCTGGGCGTCGTGGAGAACGCAGACGCGCATGCTCTTGCGTCCGCCGCAATCTCCACACGGACGAGTGAAGGCGAGATCATGTTGGGTCAAACCGAGAAGCTGTTCAAGCGCAGCCGCCGCTTCCAGTCCGACCCAGAGCCTCGACTCGACCACTCTACACGTGGTTGCGATGATGAGTCTCGCGATGTTGCCACGGACCTCTGCTTCATTGCCAGGTGGTCGACCCCACGGTATACTACGGAGTAGCGGTCCATGCATCGCTGTGCGACCGAAACGACGAGAAACGATCGATCACATGAAGCCAATCAACACATTGCGTGTCCTGAAGTAGGAGGAGATGACTGATCCTGCTTCAGAACCGGCCCTCGGTTGCCACATCGCGGTGATACGGAGGTCGCGGTCTCATTTGAAACGTCACTGATGCATCTGGTGCAATGGCTCGAGAACGTGCCAGCTGGCCGCCTGGAACTCCACGCGAGGACGACGCGAGCGCACGCAGCATCTCAGAGCTCAGCTGAGATGCTTAGGTATCACGAACGGTCATTGGTGCTCGCATGGGTCCATCCGAGTGTTCCGTCACCACACCCATTCGAGCTTTTCCACTGCACCAAGCAAGTCCGAGTACTTTTCACTACTGAAGCATGATGCGTCCAGCGATCTTTGCCTCGCTTGCCAGCCTCGCGATCTTCCAGGTCCAAGCCCAGTCCTTCCAGGGTGATATGACGGCCTACACCCTCGGCCAGCCGTCGGCGGGTAACTGCAACTTCTTGACGGCGCCTCCTGCTGCCTCGCAAAATTATGCGGCCTTGAATGCCGCTCAGTGGAGCAACACCGCGAACTGTGGTCGCTGTGCTGAAGTGTCGTGTGCTGACGACCGTTGCTCTGACAAGACCAAGACGGAAATTGTGTACATCCTCGACCAGTGCCCAGAATGCAAGCAGGGCGACTTGGATGTCTCTCCTAGTGTCTTCAAGAGCTTGACCGGGAGTGGTCCTTCGCGTTACACTATCAAGTGGCGCTTTGTGGATTGCCCAGTGAGCGGCAACATCCAGTACTGCCTCAAGAGCGGTAGCAACCCGTACTGGACGGCGATCCAGCCTGCAAACACGGCGGCGGGTGTCAAGAGTCTGACGATTGACGGCAAGACCACCTCCATGGTCCCTTCTGCCTACTACTACCTGTTGGACGACGCTTCGACGCAGCGTAACTACGGCAGTGTCAGGGTTACGGTGACCTCGCTGACTGGTGAAGTGATTGAAGACACGGTGTCACTCTCCGCCGGCTCGTGCACGGAAGGCAACAGCCAGTTTTCCTCCGGTGGCTCGGCACCAGCTCCGGCTCCTGCCCCTACGCCAGCTTCGACAACAACCGCTCCAGTCCCAAAGACCGAGGAGCCAACGTACGCTCCTACTGAAACACCAGAGGTAAAGACCGAGGCTCCTGAGCCAGCCCCAGCTCCAGTGGAGATTTACACGCCTGCTCCAGTTGCAACCACGTCCGATCCAAGCACCCAGGCACCTACGGCGGCTCCAGCTGTCACGACTTCGGCTCCAGCGGCTACCAAGACTCCAGCTTTGACCACGGCTCCAACTGCGGTGCCTGCTGCCTCGACCCCAGCCACGGTTACCCCAGCTGTGACCACCACTCCATCGCCTTCTGCTAACAACACGGCTGGTACCGACAGCGATGACGAGGATGAGTACGACGATGACAACGACAGTGACTACGCCACGCCAGTGCCAACGTCGACCAAGAAGGGCAAGAAGAAGTGCGACTCGGCCAACTAGAGCGGCATGAGTATCCTTGCGTCCTGAGTCATTGTAAATATTGGGTATTTTGTTCGTTTCACAAGTTAACCAGACCCAACTATCCACAAATCTTTAGACCCACAGTCATCCCCTACCCTCGTTGCAATGTACTGAATTACTCATCTGATCATGCATCCGGTTTCGACCGTTTCTTGAACGCGTCCACTCGCTGGCTACAGATCTTGTCAAACCTGATTTCCTCAATTAAGGGATAACCTATACCACCCTGATCTGATTCTAATTGCGGTACTATAAACCTCTAACAACGTATACTGGTCCGGATGTCTGCACCCACATCGTGACGTCGTGATCCATGCCCATCACTAGTCGGTCACTTGGCGCAACCTTCGCGTCACATCCGTCTGACCCGGAGCTCTTTTGTTGCACCAGCTGGCGTCATGGAACTCTAGCTGGAGGACGCGAGTGCAGCTGAAGGCGGCGGCGCGTGACTTGCCCATAGCAAGCGTTTCTCCGGCTCAGTCAACACCTCCATCCGCTCGGTTGGCTTCGTCACGTCTGTTTCTGTCGCGTAGCGCCTCTTCACGTGACATCGAGTGAGCCGACGCCGCTCTAGCCATGCGTCCGACCGCCTTCCTCACTGCCGCGGCGCTCCTCGCGTCGCATGCAGCCGCGGATGAGTATTTCCAGGGCGATATCACCACCTACACGCTCGGCCAGCCTTCGGCGGGTAATTGCAACTTCATGGCGTCAGCGCCAGCGGCCGCGACCAACTACGCGGCCATGAACACTCCTCAATGGGCAGACTCGAAGAACTGCGGTCGCTGTGCTGAAGTCTCGTGCTCTGACTCGCGCTGTGCCGACCAGAGCAAGACCGAGATCGTGTACATTCTCGATCGGTGTCCCGAGTGCCAGCACGGCGACTTGGATGTGTCGCCGAGCGTGTTCAAGAGTCTGACCGGCAGTGATCCATCGCGATACAAGATCAAGTGGCGATTTGTCGACTGCCCAGTGAGCGGCAACGTCCAGTACTGCCTCAAGGGCGGCAGCAACCCGTTCTGGACGGCGATTCAGCCAGCCAACGTCGTCGCTGGCGTGACCAGTATGACGATCAACGGTCAGTCGACTGGCATGGTCACGTCCGCGTACTACTACCTCCTCGATGGTCGCAGCGCCACACAGACGGATCTTGGCAGTGTCAAGGTGTCGATGACCTCGGTCAGTGGTGAAGTGATTGAGGACACGGTCTCGTTGACTGCGGGTTCGTGTACCGAGGGTAAGCACCAGTTCGCCACCGGACGAACTCCTATCGCCACGCCAGGCCCTGCGCCAACGACCGCTGCGCCTGTTGCGACTCCGGCTCCACCAACCGCCACGACTGTGGCTCCTGTTACCAAGACGCCAGCTCCTAATGCTACAACCAAGCCTCCATCGGCGGCTCAGAACTCGACGTCACAGGCTGTGGTATGTCTTCCATTTTCTTTCACTCGACATCCTCGACCTCCCTTCTGATGATTTGTTGTTTTGTAGAACGAAGCAGGTGTGGTTACGTCCAAGGATAACGGTTCCGTCGACATGGCTCCTGGCCGTGTCACGTCCCAGAACGACAACGCGCCGGCGCTGATTGGAGGCGTCAGCGAAGACCAGATCTCAGCTGCGCTCGAGTCCGGCGTCGCGTCCACGGAGACGCCGTCACCGACGTCTGACTCGAAGAAGGATGACGACGCCCAGCAGACGGGCGGTGTGAACGAAGTTAACACGCGTTCCGATGGTGGCACTGGTACGAGCTCAACGGTCATTGTGTTAATCGTGCTGGCGGCCGTCGGTATGGTGGCTTTGGCTGTCATGGCGACTGTGGTCAAGCGCAAGAAGCTCATGGACAAGGAAGCTGATCGCGACGAGTCCTCATTGGGCATTGTCAACCTCGGCGAATCGTCGTCGTTCGACGCTTCTGTGTCGTCAGGTTCCAATACTGTCCGTGACACTCGCTCAGCGCGTGGCGACTTCGCCGTGCTGTAAGAAACCTGGACGAAGAACCATAATATCTTCATTTTTGACTGCGAATGTGTGTGTTGTGCAATGATAAGATGATCGTTATCAAGAGAATTTGTCGTGTGCTTTGTAAAATCCCATCCTGTCCAATGAGTCATCTGAAAAAAAAAACCTTCAGGAAGTAGCCCCAGAGTCCAGAAACCGAGAATTACTTGAGTTGGTGCGCAACAGCATGCTGATATCCATCTATTCATCTCCCTACGCAATTGTCATTCCTATCACAACCAATACAAGATAAAAAAAAATCCCACAGAAGCATGCGACTAACTTAATTCCCGGGTACGAAGAAGTCGTCCGCGTCAGAAAAGGTGAACGAAGACATTGACGACGTCAGTGACCCTTCCATGCCGTGACCGTAGCCGTAGCCTAGCTGGGCGTCGTTGTGCAGGATCTCATCCACAGCGATGTCGAACGCGTTCGCCTTGGTCACCGCCGTGTAGCACACTATGCAGAACGGGATGTCTCTCTGATGGAGCCAGCCCTCCTGATCTATAGAGCTCAAATGCTCCTTCACGCGGCAATTCGAGCAAATCATCTCCATACAAAGACGACATTGCCATCCAGAAGCCTTCCGGCCGAACGTCAGTGGAGCCATTCGTGACAGCGCCTTCGTACAGATGGAGCAGTTCTTCTCTGGAACATGCTTTGCGGCTGGCACAACACCGACGCTTACACGGTCCTCCGGGAGCTTGGGCAGTGGTCCTTCGGACGCTTCTAGTACTGCGGTGGTGTCTTGACGTCGACGGAGTGCATGAGCGAGTTTCTTCATCTGCGCGCATCGAAGACTCTTCCACACAGTCGCCATAGCGTCAGCAGCCGAACGAATGACTAGTGGTCGCATGATYCGTCCAGTTGGCGCCAAGAAACCCCGTGCAAAGATATCGAGCGTGGTGTCGTTTAGTTGTCGGTAGATTCCGCACAACGAGATGTTTCCTCGCGCGGTGTCCGCGAGCAAATGCGTCTGAGGAAAGCTGACCGAGTGAAGGAGCTGGTAACCGATGAGCTCACCAGTCCGAGGAAGATGCTTGAGTCCAACCGATTCGAGGAAGACCATATCGCGATTCTTCACCACCGTACGCACAGCAAGGGACTGGTTCTTGACGGCCCATTTAATCGCAATCGAGCGGAATGGTTCCGCTGGGGTGGGTTCACGAATCGTTGCCAGCACGGCGGCGTTCACGACCTTGTCCTCGACGTACGTACTTCGAATCCGCATCGTCTCGATCGTTGGATTCACGACGCCGTACATCACGTCGTGGAGATGTCCGTTCACTGTGCCTGCTGTCATCAGCACAGGAGGGAGTTTCTTCGAACTCGACTGGGAAGAAGTTGTCGAGTCTGATCGCTGAGAGGCGAATGCGTCGCTGAATCGGTCTTCATCTTCTCCCTCGTCCGTTGTGTACAAAATGTCGTCTGAATACGACGAGCCGAACGTAGGTGAAGGCGAGGGGGATGGCGACGAGAACGAGTGGGGGCCGACGCCACYCGTGGACTTGACACGGCGACGTCGACTGTGTTTGCTTCGCTCGTAGTACACGCGCACATTCTCATGCTGTTTGATGCCCTTCCAGCGATCCGGGTCAATTTCCCGGTTGTGATCGTAGAGATACGCCTCGTAGTGCACGATGGCGTCATGGACGATACTATCAGCGAGGTGTTCGAGGTCTCGCTCATCACTGTGAGAGAGCCGCAGCGGCGGGAACGGACTGCTAAAGCGGCCGGCCATGGGGGATTAATTAGTGATTGACTGAGTGCCCGGGTCCTCGGTTGATGGACGTGGGCTCACTCTGGGTGCCGGCAGAAGCGCGAGTGGCAAATTACAGGAGCGAGCCAGCGCCAGAATGAGTGTGGATCACCCCAGATTACKGCATGTGATCGGCCGAGGCTGTCTGGTCAGGGCTGTGGTGAGGTGTCGCGAAGTCCAGGTGGGAAGGCCAGCCCATCGCCGTGCGTAGGGCAAGTTCAGTCAGGTTCGAAAAGAACAAGCGACGGTCTCCGATAATTTGTAACCACCTTGATTCAGTAGACAGATCCCAGGTTTTATATGCGTCAGCAATCCTGAGGTATTGATATAGCTTCAATATCAACCGCCTGGCTTAACTGATATCTGTCTGCGATTACTGACCCGATTTTAACGGACTAACGTCGGTATACAAAGCGCCAGTGGCACTACAGGTTAGTCCCAGAGATAAACGAGATGTGGGCGAACGTTGCTAGACAGAGGGGCACTGACTCTCTCGCTCTCTCCCCAACCGTGCCTTCGTGGACATCGGCGAGCAGGCAATAGTCACACGCCAGAGGCGTCATGGCTTCACGGTCGGTCCAGATCTTGACGCAATGCCACGTCAGAAACCGGTGCGGTTCACGTGTGGGGACACGTGCAATGGGGACGAGAAGGCTTCGATTTCGAAGAGCTAGTTCAAATACTAGGATCCGAGGTGCTGTGTGGCTGGGATCTCTCGAAAAAATAAAGAAAACTAGTCGACGCGGACGAGGTTGGACGCATGGACCCAATGTACATAGCATACACTATGCCGCAGGTGGTGGTGCGCGAAAGACGCAGCTGCTGACGGCCGTCGCCAGGATATACGGCCGCGCTTGCGGCTTCGAAGTTGGAACGCAGGACAACCAGAAGTTTCAGATCTCAATTGATAAGGAGCGCACCCAGTTGATGGATGGCCTGTACCAAGACGCGACAGCCGCAACAAATCATATCGGCAGCTCTTGAAGTTAGGACGGGTGACTAATTTCTGGTCGTACGGATGTAGCGTGGGTTACTGACAAGGCCACTAGAGTGAGGGAGAGACCTCGCGGTGCATGATGACCAAGCAAATGGCTAAGCATGCAGAGACACTAGTTCGAGCGAGCGTGCTCTCGTACAAGCCGTCGCTGTCGCATGCTGTTTATGACACGATCTTCTCTTACTGGCGACTGCCAGTACGACAGAAAGCTGCGATCCAGGAAAAGCTCCCGCGGATTCAAGTGGATCAAGTCCCCGACGTCGTCGTCAGCGTCGACTGGGCGAGATTTCTGGAAGGATTGGAAGCTGTTACAGGCGAAGGTGTCTCGCCAGTCCAAGTGACGTGGGCATGGGCGTTATGCGCGGAGAAAGTCTTTGATGGCTGTGTTGTGCCTGTCATTCATAAGCCTTCGCAGAGTCTCTGGACGGACCATGTGCTTACGCATGCAACCAAGCTATGGGACCTCCTCGATCTGCTTCAACAAGAACGTGGAGAGTACTACATGTCGTTCCTGATCCTCATCACGATCCTCGAGCGAGCATTGTACGACCTGTATCATCAGTATGCGAAACCTTCGACTACACCGGATGGCAAGACTCCACGGAAGAAGAACAAGAAGAAGAACATGATTCTTCGAGATCTTCTTCATTCGGATACGCTGAACAGCGTTCTCCCAGAGGGCTTGATGGCGTTGCTACGTATCTTGTTCCTCCCGTCTGGACTCAATATCCGCAATCTGGTGTGGCACGGCTTCATGATCCCCGCCGAATTCCCTCGATGCTTCGGTTGTTTGACTGCGATCCTCCTTCTCGAGCTTCCACGATACTTCAAGGCACCAGCATCGTCCAAGTCATCAGAAAGCGAGCCAATGTTCCGTCTACGGTGGTTTGACGAACGCTTTATCCTTCCTTCGCAACTGACCAAGCGACCAGAGCTCACTTCCTGGGTTCACAAGCACTCCGCAGCAATTGCATTGAGTGGCTTTGTACCAAAAGGCAGAGCCAACTTGGTTCAAAAAGCCCTAGATGCTCTGTCTCAAGACAGTGATGAGTATTGGTTCCTCTTTGCTATTCTTCCGGTGCTCGAGCACGCTCTGCGTGTCGAGTTTGTGCGTGCAAACAACGAGAACTTTGAAATCTCCACTGAGTATGCCGTAGCGCAGATTGACGCATACTACTCGACACTGGATGGATTTGGCCAGCGAGACAAGCATCAAGTCCTCCTACACCCAGAAGTACTTCTTGATACGAAACCCGATGGCGAGGCTCCCTCGAGTTCAACAGTGCTCAACTCTGTGTACGAAATGCTCTCACCAGCAGCTCTGGCTGTATTCCTTGATCTCTTCATGATGGCTTCCGGGCCGAACGTTCGTGCGAAGCTCTGTCATGGCGAAGCTGATCTCGCCGATTTGTTAGCTGTTCGTGGCGATGATGCCAAGCCGTTCTCGATTGTGACTCAGATGCTGCTGCTGGCGATGGCGTCCGTCTGTAAGCGCAACGATTCCAGCGTTTCTTGTGGAACCAAACGTCCGCTTGAGGGTCAAAACGAATCGTTACTTTCGACGTTTGAAACGATGGTGACGAGCTCTTTCCATCCGTTCAATCAGCTACAGCGTCTCCTGACTACGTGCAAGCAACAACGCACGACTTTCGCTACATTTCGAGAGCAGTGGATGGATTTTCGAGTATCTTTAATCGAGAACACAGCTGACTCCAGCGCTGAGCCAATGGCTGTCGTTGAGATTCTGCGCTCAGATGAGATGTTTGGTGGCGGACAGAAGCTCACAATTCTGGAAAAGGTGCAAAGACTTGCTGAGTTCMAGGTGTTGTACTCTGAATTGGCCGCGCTATCAGCAGCTCACGTCAAGCAAAGCAAGACGAGTTTCAGCACTCAGCTGATTGGTCTTCAAGAGCAAGTCGCGCGGATTCAAACAACATTGGCGGACCATTTCCAAGTGATACATCATGCTGTTGTAGTATCAACACCATCAAGTGAAGCCGAGGCCATCTCAGATCCAGATTTGCAGCGCTACCTGCTTGCTTTGACCGATGCAGACGGTCTCAGTGTGTCTTCGTGCATGATAGAGATTCTCGGATCTATCATTCGCTCGCTGGATACATTCCAGGCTCGTTTCCTCGCACTCGTGGCGTTGATTCGAGAAGGAAAGGCACGTACGAACCACCGCCGGTCGTTGCTGAACCAAGTGTTTTTCCTCCCAGTCTTCCAAGCGATTCAAGAAGTTTGTTTGGGTCTTACCGAGCATCAGATTATCCACTTGACTGAAGTTGCTCGCCGCAAAGCGACATTGAGGGTGGACACCAGACCRCTGTGTCCTCTTGCGAGGCAGTTTGAGCAGCTTCAGAAGAAGCTTTTGCAGTTTGTTACCGCCTTTGAAGGGTGCACTGGGAGCTCTGAAGCATCACAGAAGAGCGGAGAGAAGGCACTTCAACTCGCATCGCAATTTTTCCAATCGAAAGCCATTAGAAATGTGTTGACTCATACCAAATAGAATAGTTCGTATTTTTCTGGATTATAACGAGAAAGTTCCACTCATATCATACAAAGCATGACAAATACGCTCAGAATTCGCTTGGACGACGCATCTCAAGCGCCTTAGCCCACGAGTATGCACCAGGTAGCAACGATGGTGAAGCTGGCGAGTCGATCGAGCGAACTTGAGCCGAGGAGACAAATCCCTGGGGCACCACGAGCCATGGGGCGGTCTGAGGATCATCAAACTCCGCATCTTCTTCGTCTTCGCTATCGGTACCCATTGACGTGGCACCAGAAGCCTCAGTAGCGTCCATAGGACCATCAACGGCGAGGAAGTCGACGCTGGGGTTACGACTGCGGCTTCGCCAACGCTGCGAGTGAGAGACCGGGACGATAGTCGCCATTATTAGATCGCGCTGGATGGGGTGGAAGACGGTGGTATTGGGAATGAGTTAGTTGGACAGCGCATCCAAAGCAGTAGAATGGGGCGGATGATATGGCAGCCAGCTGCAAGTGGCCAGTGGAGTGACCAGCAGAGTTGCCRTGAATACTGGTGTGACGTTCATTCTGGAAAATCGGTCTATACAAAGATAAAGTTTGAGTCGGTCTGACAGTGGTTAGGGACTGCGACTTTTCGAGGATCACCAGCTGGTAACCCAACTTCTTGACCCGATGGCACTCGCGTCACTTGCCTGAGCTCCATGCGGTATCTAGAGACCAGAAATCTGGTCCGTGATCATGACATGATCAGCTTGTCAACTGCAGGACGCTGTAGAGTGCGTGATTGATCGTCTTTGATTAGACTAAATTCTTTTCACTGTACAACTTTGGCTAACCAACGCCTAAATACTTGAGTCTAAACTAAAGTTTAGCTCGAATCCTATCGAGCCCTTCACCAGACAGCCTTGTCTGCCTCTGGGGATAGCGTTGGTGACGGGAATTCGTCGTACGAATGCACGTAGACRATGCTGCGGGGCACGTCTGAGACGTACGTGGCGTCAAGATCGTTCTGTTTCTCTTTTCGACGCTTGATCTTGAGTCGAATCGCCAGACCGATGAGCACAATGACGCAGAGACAAGCGAGTGCACTCAGCACGATGATTGCTGGACTGGTCGTGTTTTCCGTGTCTCCAGTCGAGGTGTTGGCATAGTGGACGGGCTCATCATCGCTGCTTCCAACCGGGTTTGCTGCCGAGGCAACTGGAGTAGACGAAGCTGACGACGATGGCGATGAAGGCGGTGGTGATGGGGATGGGGATGGCTCAGCACTCCGCAACAACGTTGGACGGGTGGATGTGGCTTCTGACCCAGAGCTTTCTGAGGATGATGGGGGCGAACTGGTTGGGGTGGCAGCTGGAAGATCGGTAACAATAACACCAGCTTCTTCCTTGGCGGAGTCTACCTCTGGTGCTTCTTCGAAGTCAGCAGACGTGTCTGGTGTGCCACGTGAGAACTGAGCGCTGGCCTTCACACAGCCACCATCAGCCAGCGAGACGGTCTGCTTGATCTTCTCTCCGTTCACTGATTCAACGGTGATCTGGAGGGATCCCAAGTCTGCCTGGTCGACACTGTTTCCGTCCAGTAGAAAATAGAAGGCTGAGTCCACCATCTTGGTTACCTTGCCATTCACTTGCAAGCTCTTGACACCGGACACGAAGTTAGTTGGTTGGACTGCTGTCCAGAACGGGTTACTTCCGGACTTGAGACAGAACTGCATATTGCTTTGGATCGGACAGTCGACGAACTTCCATTGGATCGTGACTCGATCGTTTTGATGTCCAGTGATGCTCTCAAAGACGTCCGGAGACAGATCCAGGTCGCCATGAGCGCATCCTGGACACTGGTCCATGATGTATACAATCTCAGACTGCTTCTTGGCGCCTTGACATTTGTCATCCACACACGAGACTTGGGCACATCGACCGCAATTCGCGGTGCTTTTGAACTGGGGCGTGTTGAGTGCTGCGTACTTGGTCCGTGCTTCCTCTGGGAAGGCCATAAAGTTGCAGTTGCCATTGTTGGGGTCGGTGAGTGTATATTGCGTGCCGTCACCCGAGAAGGAGCCACTTGCGCGATTAACACCCGCATGTGACGTGTCGAGGAGCAGCATCCACTGCAGGATGACGAGGAGAGCGACGTAGGAAGAAGGCATTGCTCTACGTGTCGTTCCAAAGTGGAAATGAGCAAACCCACATGCATCTCGTGACATGACACGATGTTACCCAGCTGTCAGCGATCCATCGATCCATCGATGTAGCGAGACCTTCGCTACCAGTCGCTCAAAAGCATCCCCACAAATCGCGAGGACCAGCTGGGTCGACACCCATTCCACGACGTTCTGTGAACATAGCAAACAGGCCACGTTCCATGTTGTGYCTTCGAGTCACCGCTGGGTGGGTGCGAAAACCGATCAGGATGCCTGTTCATTGGGTCGCTGGTTTCCGCGACGTGACGTGCGTGCGTGCGTACCAGTCTCCGTCTCCTCAAAAGTGCCACCCTACAACTCCATTCACTCCCCGAGTGTCGGTCATGTGTGACTTGTCACATGGATCTGAAGCAACCTTCGCGCGACCACACGAGGATGTGACGACTGACGTCAGCGACTTGAGTTGCACTCTCTCTTGACCTGGGTCCTCGGATTTGGATCTGTACCAATGGCTGGACGGGTGTTTGATGGAGTCGCGTTCCAGGCGACTTCTCAAAGCGGTGCAAGGCAGTCAGGTGTAGCGTTTGTTGATGGGCTGTCAACGCAAAGGGCGTGGACGCATCGCCACCAGTCGTGTGTGGAAAGATCACCTCGTCCATAGAGAGTAGTAGTAGTAGGTCGATGAGTCCTACCTGCACTTCTATCGAAGCCCCGAAACAGACCGGGTACTGTAACAGCACAAGGGGTACTACGGGTTCGCCAGTGACGCTTCAACGAATGCCGTCCACGGAAGGATCTTCCACTGATATGCCCAAGCCAACCTAGCATGAGAGACCCAATGTAATGGAGACCCAAACATGGTGGTCCACTCCATCGGAGACCTTGGCGTTCAACGGGATTGACCAGCATCGAACGTTCTAGCTGCTGAGCCCAACGATGCAGCTCACGACGAGTGATGGCTACTTGGTGACGGGCAACCCAAGTCCGCGGGATGCGCTCGCCGTCAGAGTCGTCTTGGACATCCTGGAGCAGTTCACGCAGTATATCGAGGCGCGTTTGCAGACGAACAACGTGCATCTCGTGCGCCACATGTGTGCCGATTTCCTGCTGGGTCAGGAGATCACACTGCTCGAGTATGTGCACACTGGTGCAGTACTCGTGCGCGTCCTACCGCTTGAGCAGATGGATCCTGGACGACAAGACCTTGCCCAGCGTTTATTACACAGCAAGGAGCGACCAACGGCCTCGAG
Source organism: Lagenidium giganteum (assembly GCA_002286825.1). Classification (NCBI taxonomy): domain Eukaryota; phylum Oomycota; class Peronosporomycetes; order Pythiales; family Pythiaceae; genus Lagenidium; species Lagenidium giganteum. The sequence continues at coordinate 28,437 of NSDO01000030.1, forward strand.
ATACGCTGACGAGTGCGCAGAGGTATTCCAATATCTCATGGCACGCCTGGCCACAAAGAATCTTT
>NSDO01000030.1:86576-100735 GCA_002286825.1 Lagenidium giganteum
GATTCGGGCCAGAGACGGAATCAGTCTCCTCAGTGTCTTTTTCACATCGTCGTGGCACGCGTGCGACGGTCGGTGGATCCATGACGCGCGCGTGAGAAGCTCACGACTCGCTCTCTCTACTCTGGATCCCGGATACCGTTAATTGATACCTAGAGGTGGAAAGCCTCTGGTTTGCCTTGGACGGTCATCTGCACTTGCCCACCAAGAAGAGAGCGAGCCAGCCCATTGAGCCACGCAATCAACTCGTTTCCTGCGCGCTACAACCGCCGGGAAGACGTGGGAAGCGCCCAGGACAGACTCTTTCTCCATGTGGCTCTCGACGGTCAAGTCTGACTTGCTTGTTCACGTTGATTCGCTGTATATCTGATACGTTGATGATTTTATCCAATCAGAAGAATCGATTGAAGAGCTCCGTGAACACCGAAAGACCAGTGGAGACTCGAGTGGTGCGGTCGAGCCCTCCACTCCTATCCTACCATCCTCAGCCACGTTAGCAGCATGGCTGAGTGCTGTGCTTCCCTACGAGCCAATGCACGCGTGCCATTTCCTCCTGGTTTCCTCGAAGCGTCCGAATCTCGTCACGAATCTTGAGCTTCCCACTCAGTAGGACTCGGATGGATGGGTGACACGCCGAATCTCGACAGATCCAACCACCACCACACGCTGGTCACTTGAGGATTTGCTATCATGCTGAGCAAGACGACGTGGTGCGCGGCGATCGCCCTCGCGAGTGCGGCGACCGTCGCGACGGCGGCCAAGTTCCAGCTCGAGACGGCCATGGCCACCAAGACGGCGTACTGGGACCAGAGCAAGGACCCGCTGGACGTGTTTGACGAGTTTGTGGAGGAGGTGGAGAAGGAAGACGAGGACAAGTACTCGCTCGTGCAGATCCAGTCGGTCGTGCGTCATGGCACGCGGTATCCGACCAAGAGCAACATCAAAGAGATCGACGCGTTCCTCAAGATGCTGCAGACCAACTACTCGAGTGTGATCCCGTCGTGGATGCGAACGTATCAGCTGCCCTACAACGTGTCCATTGAAGGCATTTTGTCATCGACGGGCTCCACAGAGCTCAAGAACTATGGTCAGCGCATGCGTTTGTCGGTCGGCAAGTCGATTCCTGTGTCGTACTCGAGCGACAAGTTCGTCTTGCAGCACACCTACAAGTCCCGCACCAAGGACAGTGCCACTTCGTAAGTATCCGAGGCAGAGATGGCCCTACTACGCTGCATTTACTCATGGTATTATACGTCTGTTGTGCAGCTTTGCGAGCGTTTTCTTCCAGAATGCCGCTAATGTGACGTATATTGAGCATCCAGAGGGCAATGTAAGACCCCGCACGTCTCAACTCTGGTATCACAACAGTCTCTAAGCGTGTGTATGTCCTATAGGATCGTCTTCTGCGCTTCTTTGACGAGTGTCCTCGTTACACTCGCGACGTCGCCGACAACGAGAACGCCACGAGCGAACTCACGCAGTACAAGGCATCCTCGGCCATGCTCAAGACCGTCGACATCCTCCGCAGTAAGCTCAATCTCCCATCGACCGCGCCACTCACCGTCGCAGACGTCGAGACGGCGTACTCGGCGTGTTCGTTCGACCTCGCGCTCTTCCACCGCAAGGACAACTGGTGTACCATCGTGACGGAAGACCTCGTCAAGGCCGTCGAGTACGCAGAGGACTTGGAGACGTACTACACCGAGAGCCACGGCTACAAGATCAACTACGAGATCGCGTCGGTGCTCCTGCGCGACATCGTGCAGTACATGACGGACTTTACGCAGAACAAGACGTCGGTCGTGGGCAACTTCCGCTTCGCGCATGGCGAGACGACCATGCCTCTCATGACGCTCTTGGGCTACGTCGACCGGACAAAGCTCCGCGCGGACTTTTCGCCGCGTGCGATCGAGAAGCGCAAGTTTCGCACATCGCGACTGGCGTTGTTCATGGCCAATCTCGAGTTCCGCTTGTACCAGAAGAAGCGCAACGGCGAGTTCTACGTGCAGGTCCGCGTGAACGAGCTGCCGACCGAGATCCCGGGCTGCGACGACGTCTTCTGCAAGCTCTCCGAGGTCCAGGACATCTGGAAGACGTACCTCGAGAGCTACGACTTTGACAAAGAGTGCAGTGTGTGAGCTCGTGCAGCCTAGCGACAGTAGATCTCGCACTGAATGATTCAAACCGGTGTCTTGCGTGCATTGAATTCGTATTCCTGGTATTTATTAGGGCGTATTGATTGTCTCGGTCGTGGTGAGGCCATGCAAGTCATCATCACGGTCGTCACAGCTCGTCTCGTGCAAAGGACTCGTACATTTCTGTCTCTCGCACCTCGCACGCATGCGGAGGCGAGGCAAAGCACGTCTTGCCCTCGTAGCGAGGCTCTGTGAGCACGCGGAACGTCGGGAAATGGTATCGGATCTTGGAATTCGTGTACATTTTGACGTGGAACGCGTCGTCGTCTGTACATGTCGCCTTCAAATGCTCGAGCATCGCCGTCGCCTGTGTCTTGGGACACCGCGCTTCGCCGACCAAGCGATCGCCATCCACCGCCTGGATCCATCCAAAGCACTTGAGTTCACGTGCAACGTCCGCAGTGCGTTGCATGGCGCCAAGAAGCTCGTTCTTGTCGAGAACATGGGGCATTTCGAAGCGGAAGCCCGCGAATCGATCCCACGCGCGCCATCCCACGGGCCCATCCGCGATACGGTCCATATCCAGGCCCAGCGTCGAGTCCTTCGCATTAAACAGCGCGTCGCCTACACGGAAGCCTCCATTAAAGCACACACAGAGCATGAGCACCGCCCACCTCATTAGCATGGTCGTCATTCTCCAGAAGCTTCAAGATCCAACTTTAGTCCCACGGCACCTTCGCTGATTGGTCGAACTAGAATTTTAAACCTCAAAACCTAGCTTTGTTCTAGATGGTGTGGTCCCCCTCAAAGTATCTTCAAGGTCGTCGACATGAGAAGATCCGCTCGCTTGATGCGCGCGTTGCAGCGTTCTCTACGCGACTCTGTAGCTTCTAACCCAGTTTCCAAGTGGTCATGTACGCATCCATCGGCTCGGCGCCCTCGTCGACGCTCGCCGGCGACGGCCAGCACAACATCCACGCCACGTACCTCTTCACCTTTTTCTACTGGGCGGCCCGCAGGTACAAAGCCCCACAGCTTCACTACTAGCCTTCTCCCATACTCACACGCTCTGTATCACCAGTATTCTCTTCCAGCAGGTGATTGCAGGCTTCGTCTTCGTCCTCACGGGCTCGAACCAGCCCGTGGGCATCGTCAAGGGCGTCCAGGGCATCTCGCAGCTCGTGTTCTCGCTCCCTGCTGGATACATCGCCGACCACACGCGTCGCGACCGCGTTCTACGCTTCGCAGGTGTCCTAGGACTCTTTGGCTCGCTGCTGACGCTGATTGCGGTCATGGACAGCAGTCTGCTGCTGCTCAACGTGGCGTTCGCGCTCTGGGGCCTCTTTGACGCGTTCCAGGGCCCCGCGATGGAAGCCATCTTCGCCGAGTCCATTCCACACGGGCGGCGGTCGTATCCATTCATGATCAAGTACAACGTGAGCAACCTGGCCATGGTCATGGGGCCGCTGCTCAGCGTCCTGCTTTTCTTGTACTTTGGCGACAACTGGCGCATCTCGGAACTGCAGCCTGTCCTGGTATTAGGGACGATCCTCGTAGCCATCTCGTCCCTCGTGCTCTTCCGCTTCGACGACGACAAGACGCTGCTAGAAGAAGACAGCATTCACGGCGTGCAGGCACCAGCAGACACGACGGAACACGCAGCGGCGCCGTCGTCGCGCACGTCGCATCACCGACTGAGTCTCGACTCGGACGCCTTGCGCACGCCTTCCGTCGTTGGCAACGACTTGGAGATCGAGTACAACTACTCGGACGACGAGACGTACGACGAGCCCACGGAGACCAGTAAGCTGATCCACATCCACCCAGACAAGGAAGCGCCGATCCCGGAGGCAACCTTCATGGGTCTCCACTCGCGTCATGTGCCGCATCTGCTCTTCGTGTCCGACTTTATCATTAGCAATGGTGCAGGCATGACCGTCTACTTCTTCCCGCTCTTCTTCAAGGAAGAGTACGGCCTTTCGCCGATCAACGTGAGCCTCATCTTCCTCGTCCAGCCCATCGTCGTCTTCGTGCTCTCGTACATCGCACAGCGCTGGTCGCGTCCACTCGGTCGCATGCCGATCGTCGTGAGTACACGTATCTTCGCCACGGGCTGTCTACTTTGGATGTCGTTTGCCAAGCCGTTGCATCTCCAGATCGTGCTCTTCCTCATGCGAGGCGGGATGATGCGTTGCTCGCAGCCTTTGCGTCGCTCCGTGCTCATGGACCACGTCCAGAAGGAGTTCCGTGCGCGATGGAACGCACTCGAAGGCATCTCGGTCTTCTCGTACTCGGGCAGCGCCGTGTTGGGCGGCTATCTCGTGGACAAGTACGACTACCGCACGTGTTTCTTCATCACGAGCTGGGTGTACTTTGCTGGATTGGCGCTCGAGCTCTTTCTCCTACCGCTTACGAAGCACGCGATTGAAAAGTGAGCGCAAGAACTCCCTGCTACTTCATGTTTGGTCAAAGTTGAATGAAAACGCGGCCAGTGAATGTTTAAGTGTGGTGCTATGACTCGTATTCGCTCATTATGTCGACGTAGGTTTGTCCGACGAGAAGCTATACCGGATACTCAGCTGCGGAGTCTGTGAGAGAAGCTCCAGCGTCTCTCGGTACTCTGGGTTCTGCGCCAACAGCGTCTCAGTGTTGCGGAGGGCAGCCTGGTAGGTCGACTCAGCCGTGTCGCGCAGCTCATGCATCTGCATCCAGAGCTGCTTCTGAACCTCGCTTGACTGCGTCAGTCTGCTCGATCGCATCGACGATCGCGGGTCGGAATGCGGGTGCAAAGGCGGAGATTGACGGTACGAGAAGCGATCCGAGACTGTTCGCTCCTCATGAAGAGGATGCCAGCCCACTTTACCACTCGATCGTGTCGTCTTTGCCGTTGAGAACGACGCGCGATCAAGTTCCATGACTGCGATTGACGAAACAATGCTGGTTCTCGTGCCTTCCGACACTGCGATTTCCGTGTAGACTGATGAACGCTCTGGGTTTTCCGCCACACTGGGCTGGAAAACGAGGTCCATGTTCTCAAGTCGACGGGAAGAGCGTCGACTGTTGAGCAGAACCAGCGATGTACTGTGACTGGCGCGATCGACTTCGCTTTGGTTGTCATAGTGGGTGCTCGACAGTGCGTCCGTGTCCGCGCGCGAGGCCTCCGAAGCACAGAGCCACGATCCAATCCGATGGTTTCGGTTTGGTCCTTTCGTGGGTATTGAAGAGCACGAGTGTCCTGGATTCCACCGTCTCGACGCAGCCAACTCGGAGCTGAACAGGTCGTTTTGCCGTCTTTCCCATGAGACGGACTGGGACGGCACCACCATGGATGCTGCCATCGAGGTAGCCATGGAAGCCGAGCCGTTGACTGTCTCTCGTCTGGAAGCGAGAGCGAGGATCGTATTGCTGCGTCCAGCACGCAGCACGTGGTCTTCCCAGAGCTCTTGACGAGCGATATCGGACGAGTTTTCTTCACTGGCCAGCGCTAAGCACTTCTTGCAGAAAACCATGGAGGACTTGAGCACTTCGTGTCGTGCAATGCTTTCTTGACGTAGAGTCCGAGTCGTACTGCACTGAGAACACACAGTTGCCGCACAGAGCTGACACGAGATCTTGCGAACGAGCGGGTTGCGGAGTGACTTACTACAAAGGCCACAGCGTTTGCGACGCAGGAAGAGCTCTGGTGGGTCGGTGACTTGGAGCTGCCGATGCGTCTGAAGCAGCCACGCCAGCTTCTTGTTCTCGGCACAGATCGTCAAGGCGTACCAGTGAGCATCGAGAAGTGCGTCGGCGGCCTTAATTGACGCATTCTTGTTCAACGAACCACTTGGACTCAATTGAGCTTGCGCTGTCATGAACACCTCGACGAGCCCTGGCTCACGTTCGTGGTAGAGCAGGCACGTCGTGAAGGGCTTTCGACGTCGGACTGAGCCGTCGGGTTTCTCTGGACACTGCTCGTGCTCAATGGAGTGCTGGATGTGGAAACCCACGCGTTGGCGGTCATTTCCTGAGCGATTTGTAGGAAGTGGCTCGATTCCTGCGGCTTCGAGATAGATCGAGTCCACTGAGCGACGGCCCAGTAGACGACTGCCGACTTGTTTTAGCTCCCACTTGAGTCCTAGGAACTGGAAGGGCGTGCTGGGTGTCGGTGACTTGAGTTCACTGAGCACCACAGCGTCGAGAAAGTCACGCTGACTCAAGTATGACGCCTTGAGACGCATGGCAGAAGCTGTCGTCGTCACACTCGCGTACATGACGTCGTCAAGTGAGCCGTGGATCGTCCCGATCGCGAGCAGTCGAGGTGTGGTCGCGACGAGTTTACCTGATCGGTCCATCTTGAGACTCATTCCGTCCGAGTGCTCCTTGTAGATGACTATATCGTCTTGCTGACGCCATTGCCGCCATCGCAATGGGTCAAGACGTCGCTGGTTGGTGGTGACAAACTGTGTATACTCGGTGAGAACGTCTTGTAAAAGCGACGCCGCGAGTTGATCGTACTGGAAGGCATCTTCTGGTGAGACTTGGAGACGTGGCTGAAACCAGACCCGCGTAGGCACGTTGCCACCGTCGCCTCGCGCCATCGCTGAGAGAACGTATAAGGTGGAAGGCCAAGTGACTGAACGTCAGGGGCAGACACTGGTGTAGAGGCATACAACGTGCATGAGAGACACCAGCTGATCTGGATCTGGGTGTGGCGTGCGGCAGAGAGAGTTGATCTCTGGGTCTCTTTCACGGTGATGAATGAAAAACAACATCAGGAATCCACGAAGTAGACTGATCCAGAGCTGAGCACAGCAGTGGTACAGCTGGTGAGACGACCAGCTTCGATACAGAGCCTAGTGTAGCCATCTGGAGACACTAGACGTCCTGGATTACTGGACGTTAGCCCAAGACGACAATACGAGCGTTGGGAATGCGGAATTCTATTCGTTTTGCTTACTGATCGATCGATTCGGGTTCAAAAATCCTGTCTACTAGTGTATACTTAGCCTCACTGGTTTTCTCCGTGAAGAACGAGCTGATCCGCGTCTTCAAACTCGTCGAACTCGTCTTCCACAAACGACTCGATGATCGGGAGGTTATACTCATCCTCGTCGTCGTCCTCGTCGCCCATGATAAAGCTGCCATACATATCGCCACTGTCCGAGTCCTCGTCGTTCATGCCCTCGGGTTCTTCCGGGTTCGACGTGAGCCGACTCGAGCGGAACATGGCGTACTGTCCGCTACTGTTCGTGGATGAGTTCCAAGTCGAGTCACTCGACATGGTCTGGCGCTCTTCCAGGCTCATTGCTCGGCCTGCCCACACTGGTCGCGACCGGAACATGTCGCTATCCTCGATCATCGATCGACTTAGCCGCTTCTCCACGTCCGAGATGTCGGCGGGCGGAGGAATCAGCAGGTGCTCGAGGTGCTGAAGCTCCTGACCGGCGATCCAGGTCGCGCTCGTGTCGTTGGTCAGCGCGATGCACTCCATACAAAATTCGAGTTTAACCGGGTTCATAAAGCGTTGCTTCTGCATGTACACGCGCTTGACAATCCGACAGCGACTGCAGAACAAGAGATCGCACAGTTCACACTTGACTTTGCCCGAGAACGCCCCCAGCGAGCGTTTACAGCCGCAGCACGAGGACCCAGGTCGCTCTTCCGCTGATAAGGACGACGGTCGCCACAGGAAACTGCCTCGCCCTAACCGACTCGAGGCACGTGGTCGGTCTTCGTTCCACTGACTCAGACTCGGTCGCATGTAGCTTTCCCGGCCACTCACCGTCGGTCGGGGCTCGCCTCCACTGCCGTGACTGCTGGTGCTTCGTCGGTTGGACCGCAACGAGAACGAGAGCTTCTTCATCATCGAGTACTGCGGACACGACGCACAGCCGAGGATCATGTCCACGCCGATGGTCAGCATCGCTCGCTCCTTCGCGCCCCGTGGGTTCACAAAGCCGTTGTAGAACATCTCGACGCTGTGTTGACGTCGCTGACGGTAGAGATAGCAGTAGGACACGTGACCGCGCGTGATGTTCGAGTCTTTCCGGAACTCTGGGACGGCGGCGATCTCGACCGAGTGCGCGACGAGGTAGCCGACCCGCTCGCCCGTCGGTAAGGTGGTCATGCCCGTCGACTCGACGTACACGTAGTCGCTTTGGCGCGTCATGGACGAGTGGTTCCGCAGGATCCACTTGACGGTCATCGCCGTGAACGGCTCGGCCGTCGACGGCGCCTGGAGAATCGCGAGCACTCGACTGTCGATGAGGTCGCTTTGCGCGTATGCGTTCTCGATGAGCATGGACTCGGGCGTATAATTGACGACGCCGTATAACACGTCTTCCAGGGAGCCGGTGAGGTCGCCGAGCGCCATGAGTTCGGGCGCATCGCCACTCGGGGCGCGGATTGTACTACGATAGCACGAAAGCTGGTTCTTTTGCTTGAGAAGCTTCCAGCTCGAGCTGTCGATGCGCTCGCCATGACCGTCGCGCTGGACGATGGACTGATACCGGACGCTGGCTTCATCGAGCAGGGACGCCGTGAGCTCGGAGACTCGCGTCTGGAACTCGAGGGGAAGCCGCACTTGCTGCATGTACCGCGTCGCACTGAGAGTCGTGGTCGGTCGTTTGCCCATGCCGCGAGTCGAGCGTCCTAGGTTTTACTAGGAGAGAGAGAATCCACACTACCACCCGATCCGCGCAACTGGTCTTCTCGGACAAGCGAGTCGACCAAATGACTGAGCGGAGGGACGGGTAGAGGGTAGAGAGAGAGAGAGAGTAGGAGCAGTCCTCCGGGTCGATGGGTACCAAAGGAGGAGGAGGATGCGCTGGCTGGCTGGCCACTGCCTGACGTTTCGAGCACGATCTTTCCACGTTCTATGGCGCGCCACTGAACGTATTTGAGACCTTCGACGGAACGACTCTGGATACCTGTCGAGAGGAAACGCGCCGCGTCCTGCGTGACGATTGCTCTCCAAGTGGCGTGGTGTGTCTCTCAGCAGGCGTGCTCCTCATCAGCCCGGCGGTCAGATCTGAGTCGTGCGAAACAAGCACACGATGGCTGGGCCGCCCAGCTGGCGTCCGAGCCGAGCCAATCACGACACCCGCACCACTGAATCGTGGGACACATGGCTCCCATCGCAACTGAGACTGTCTCTTATACACATCTAGATGTGTATAAGAGACAGGATCTGAGTCGTGCGAAACAAGCACACGATGGCTGGGCCGCCCAGCTGGCGTCCGAGCCGAGCCAATCACGACACCCGCACCACTGAATCGTGGGACACATGGCTCCCATCGCAACTGAGACCTCCGTTGATGTGTTGAAGACAGGAGCTGTACCGCCGACTCGGTGGCAAAGGCCGGGAGATGACCACATCGTGAGGTCGATGAGTGGTGGGGGGCAGTGCTAATTAGCCTAGGGTGGTGTGGGGACGCGAGGCAGGATCTGGAAGCCGGATGACCTGAAGATTCTTTGCGGGTGCTGTCAGCCATCATGTAGACGTCATAAAGAGGCGGAGCTGCGATATGAGAGATGCTGTGTGGCATCGTTAGCGGAGTTCCAATCGACGACACCAATAAATTATGCCTGGTAATCGACGATTGTGTGGTGATTAGCTTATTAGCCTGGTTCAACATTCTCGACATATAAAAGACTAGGCTGATACTAATAACGGCATTGGGGAGCTGTTGCTCGTCGAGCACTTCTTGAATCGACATGCTGCAAGCGTCTGAGCTGCTCGCCACGCTGTCTCTGGGTATCAAAGGTCGCGTCGGCCACTGCCTGCAACGCTGTCAGTGTCGTGAAGAGGCCGGCAGCGCGTGGCGCATTGGACGGTGGTGGTGATGACGAGACCGTCCTAGCTTCGGAAGTCTCTTGGGTGCACGATCGCTCTCGATGGCGAGGACCAAGTGAATCCGTCGGGATCGACGGCACGGAGCATGTGGAGTTGGTGATGGACACAGAAGAGTACGTTGACTCGGTCGAGCTGGTGCGAGTGCGTCGTGAGCGCTTCCGCAAGATCAGTGGAGCATGACTGTCACGACCTGGCCACGCATTGTGGGAGATCCCGGCATCGCGTGCACATCGTACCGGAACACACCTGGCAGGTCTGTCCTCGCTTCCATAGCCAATGAAAAGGTTCGCTGCACGCACAGCACTGCTTTGGTTTGGCCAGCTTTGCGTCATCAAGGACGACAAAGTCCGGATGAGAAGCTGGTTCTTGATTCTGAAGGTGCCACATGAGCTTCTTGGACTGAGCAACGAGAGGCAAATCGCACATTGTGCGCATGAGCGCTGCTCCTTCGTTCAAAGCAACGCGGTGCCACATCTCGCCTTGAAGATCTAACACACCACAAGCCCAGACGTCGACCGTACATGACCGAGTTTGAGAGTAGAAGCGGCAGGAGGACATCTTGCCTCGGATGATGGCGTGGCGTCGAAGCGGCGGCGTCGTCGAGAATTCGACCGAGTGGGTCAAATGGTAGCCAATGCGCTCGCCGCTTCTGCCCGCCATGATACCGATGGCTTCCAGCATGACAAAGTCCCGCTTACGGACAAACTTGTCGACTGTGGACCCGGGTCGACGAAGCATCCACTTGATCCCTGTGAACCGGAATGGATCTACTTGGGTCGGCGACTTGATGGTATGGAGTACTCGTCCATCCATTGCGTGTTCGTCCACAATGGCCATTTGCAGATGCATAGCTTCGGTGGATGTCGCCATGGAGGCGTATAGCACATCGTCGAGATCACTATGAAGCGATCCTACCGCAACGAGTCGCGTCGACGTACTTGATGGCTCAATTGCTTGGCTTGCACTGTTGCTTCGTTCCGTACGAGGTGGAAACGCGAACGCTGTGGGCCGATGCTCAAAGACTTGGAGCTTCTTGTGCTTTTGGATGAGCTGGAGTTGTGATGGCGCCCTACCACTAGCACTGGCGAGCTGGTATCGCTGCCAATCACGAAGATACTCTTGCACCAAGGACGCAGCAAGCACTTCAAGCTGCTGACCTTCGAGTTCTGTGAGCTGGAGTGGAGGGAATAGAACGCGCATCTTGGGCATCTTGCGAAAGGTAGACTGTGATCCAGGCGGCGAATAGGACACTGCGTCAATCTGAACGTGTCCACATCCGGGAGAACACTGCGCTGTGCTCAGAATGACGCTTGTTCCGCCGCAACTGCGTCGAGCATGAGCCGAGGGTCCTCATGGTGTCCTCGTCATCTCCACCAGCTCAAGAATCCGGTGGGCATTCTGGAGCTGCTGAAATTTAGCCCACTAAACGCAGCTGAGGAGATAAATGTCTTGGAATTTGTATGGAGACTAAACATGTTGGTGTGTCGAGGTCCATTGATCCCCTTTGATGGCACCGCCCAGTGTACAGTACGTGGTGTACGGTATCCAGCTCACATAGAACACTGGACAGTATCGCATCCTAGGTTCCATGGACTCGACTCGCGGCTGGAAGCATGAGTCTGTCACGCCATCCTCAGAAGAAAGAGATGGCGTTCATGCCAGACTTTGTGCGCGTTGGGCTCACGGTCGACGCGTCCACTTCGGTTGTCGAACCTCAAGTTTGGCGTCCACGTCGGCTCGAAAGCGGCGCTGATTGCAAATAAAACTTGAGGAGGATCAGGATGTGAGTACTTCAAGATGTAAGCGAGTGTGGTCAAGGAGTCAGTCCGTCTGATGTGGCTCACAAGCGCCGAACTGATATGGAACACAGCAGCTTTTGCTTGCTGGTGACACAGAGGCGAGCGTACACTGGGAGAGACGCGCCAAACATCAAGCGCTTCCAATGAATTATCCTCGTCATCGGCCAGCTTGGCACGTAGGCTAATGCCATGTGCTGTGACATGGCGGCAACAAGCCAGACACAGAAGCTTCACCGAGCCATATCCATGACGAGCACGCAGCAGGGCCAACTACTTGTAAACCGGATATTTCAGAATACTTGAAATGTCGTGTTCCAGCAATGACAGGTCTAAACAACTTGTAAGAACGAATATCCGCGAGTATCCGATTTCTCATATATGCTTGAGCGACTTTCGCCCAGCCATCACAAGGTGGGACGAAAACGTGAGCACTTCAAAAAAGAATACAAACTTCCACAAAAGCAACCCTATCCATGGATGCAAATCGATCACAATCTGAAGTCACAAGTTGAATTTTGCTCGGCAAATTCTGCAAATCTTGGGAATTTGCGACCAACAACATTGGCATTCCTCACCTAGGGCTCTCAGTCTCTCCAAGACACCGGAGCGCCGCGAATCGATTAGAAGCGCGTGCTCCTCTCGCTTGTGGGGTCCATTCCGCAGCCAGTTGCCCAACCATGAAGTTCCCGCTGAGTGAGCGGCCGTTCGCGCCCTTGCGCTTGTATCCAGACCAATGCCGCGAGTACAAGGCGCTCGTGCAGAACCTGCTATTGGAGACGCTGCAAGAGTACCAGGGATTCGTGCAGCATCAGCACCGTCAATTATCCAAGACGCACTGGAAAGAGATCAAGCATCGCGAGAGTCTCTATGTGTATCGCGAACGAGTGGATCCCAAGGATGACGTGGCTATGGCAGCACGTGAAGCATACTCGTGGAGCTTGCCCAAGCTGCTCACCATCGGATCGATGGTTGGATCGCTGGACGATGTGATGTATGGACTCGTGACGCCCGACAACAACGCGGCCAAGATCCGCACGTCGTATATGCAGGACGAGTTGCTTGACCAGGAGATTTTGTTCGCGATTGAGGGTCCTCAAAGCGAGGATCCGTTTCGATTTCTTGGTCTCAAGTGGTCCGTGCGGTCGTATGCAACGGCGCTGAACCCGATGGCGAGTCCACGCGATTCCGTGTACATCGAGGCCACGGGTCTTCACACTCTCATTAACGGTGAAACAGTCGGTTATCAAGTCACATCCTCCGTCGATATCCCGCAGTGTGGTGAGCTCAAGCCACTCGGTATCGTGCGTACACGGATCGCTTCATGCTCATTGTTCAAGCAACTCGGTAACGGCACTGTCGATGTGTACATGATGAGTTTGGTCGAGCCTTCTGGTCAATTGCTCGATTCGTCCACGCTCGCTAATTCGGCCAACTCGATGCTGAACTGCTGGACGAGCGTATGGTGTGCACAGAACAAGAAACTTGCGTGGCTGGCAGCAGATGCTGCTGAAAAATGGGTTCAACGAGGCGGAGGACCAGAGCGACTTGTGGTGACGGTTGATAAAGACGGCAATCACTGCTGCGGTCTCTGTCAAAAGCTCTACAAGATGTATCACAGTGTCGTGACGTGCCAGGTATGCAACTTGATGGTTTGCTCTCGTTGTCAGATCGGTCGTAAGATCTCCAAGGTAGACAAAGCAAGCGAAGAAGTGCGACAGAATCCACTTGTGTTTTGCAAGAATTGTATCGCGCGGTCAACGAAGGAAAGTGCCCGCAAAATCGCTCAGAAAGAGTACACACGAGAACGACGGGGATTTGTACCCCTCCCGGACGAGCCTTCAGAATACTCAGCACCCAAGCCGTCGCCAAAGCCATCGCGTGAAGATGTTTTCCTCCTCACGACTCGTAGCTCCAAAAAACTTCGCCAGCGCGGTCATTCGATCGACACAAACTCGACTACAGGCAGCTCCCTCACGGATATGGGTAGCCTAGGACCCGTGCGTGGTCTCAGTCTGGCCGAGTCGCCGGAGGAGGAAGAAGAAATTACGACGCTCGCCATTCAAACGGTGAATGAATGGGACCGAGAGCACGATAGCTCGTTCTATCTGAATTCGGCGTCATCGTATGCGAGCTCGTACGAGTCGGCGTATACCCCACGCAACGCCAGTCCCCCTATGGATCAGCAGCAGCAGCTCTGGAWGCAAATGAACCAACTTTGCCTCGCCGCCGAGCAAGCTTATCAAATTACCAAGCAAAATGCGAACGCCATGCAGGGAATGTCGTCGTTTGATCGGTAAAATGTGGTCWTAGGAGAGAATAAATTACCCTAGTTATCATCAATGCGATTGATGGCACTGCTCTGTTCCTTTCTTGATTGTCCTGCTCTGTTTG
>NSDO01000363.1:0-70183 GCA_002286825.1 Lagenidium giganteum
AACACAGCAACTGGAGTTTCCTCAGTTCTTTGGGTGGCTCCAGCGATTATGCGGTCAAGCCCTAAGTTGAAATAGCGCAGCAGCACTAGACCCGATGGCAGGCAATGAGTTCGTTCTTTCTTGTGCCAGCAAAGGCTCTCCTCACCTGACGGTGCTTTGCGGCAGTTGTAGTCTTTTATGTCTCGCAGGGCACTACCCGTAGGGGCCACAAGATGAGATCTTCCAACAGACTTGGCTAGTAGGGGGAAAATTGGAGAGTAAATTATGTAGATAGCAACATGCAAAGATATAAAGACCTAGCCACTAACGACCTTTGGCTAATGTCACTAGAAACCACTATAAAACGGACGGTCCGTTACCAATTCGAAACTCCTTCTCGGACCGACCTCCATAGTAATGTATCACCGACCAATGTCAAACCACTTGGCTGATAGTAAATGCCACCGACCAATGTCAAACCACTCTGACTCGTACTTAATCCATCCATCGGTTGCGTTCCAATAGTGAAGGACACCGACCAATGGCAAACCACTTGGTCGATAGTGAACATGACCGACCAATGTCGAACCACTCTGACTCGCACTTAATCCATCCATCGGTTGCGTTCCAATAGTGAAGGACACCGACCAATGTCAAACCACTTGGTCGATAGTGAACATGACCGACCAATGTCGAACCACTTGAGATTGCTGGAATATCACCAATTCCTTGTCAAGTCGATATCTGTGAGCAAGCAATGTCGAACCACGCAAGTCGTTGGAATTAAAAGACCGAAAACAATGTCGAACTCCGGTATTTTGGATGCGCTCTATCACACTCGTCCACCACGTACGACCGCATGCACACGCCTTGACGCCAGAGCGACAGCAACATCTGACCCCACTGGTGCTTTTGTCCTGGTGCGCCTGGTATCCGTCTTCCACCAGCTTGTCGTTCACCTTCCTCGCCATCTCGATCGCAAACACCGATGTCGACCCGGTGACCGTGGCCACACTCGCCGTCGTAGCCACGGCGATGGCGAGAACGCCCACCACGAAGATGGCGCCATTACCAACCATCAACGCGCAATGGGGACGCCAGCACGATGCCCGAGATCTTGAGCGCGTGCTGGTCTGGTCCCACTTGGCAGTGCCAATCGTTGGGCGTGTTGTTGACGATGGACAGCGACGACCCCATATTCAGCACCTGGAGAGATTGGTTTGTTTGTTGGTGTGTGGGTTGGCTGTTGTGGTCGAGCGCGTGAAATGTGGAATGAGCGAGGTGGTGCGCTACGTTGCCCTTGCCGTGAACGCCTCTCTCGTGGGGTGAGAATGAACTCGAACTTGCAATGGGCTCTCAATGACAGCGTCTTCGGTAGCACCGAATCCATCGGAGAAGTGACAGCTAGGTACTGTGGATGTTGCATGGCTAGCTCCTGTCGTCTCATCCAGGCGTGCCACGTCTCCTCACACGGCAACTGGACTTGGCGGAATGGGCGAGCTGAAGGCCCACCGACTGAAGTTGGAGATGGCGAGCACGAATTCAATGCGCGTGCGCTCTTCACCAGCACGACGAATGCAAAGGAGTTTTCCCGGATCGTATAGATGAGAATGAAGGTGACGAGGATGTCGTTGGCACCGAAATCCTTGTATTGCAAACTCCAGGCTCTGGCGCGGTAACAGAACACACATCGCGAATTGTCAATGTCGACGACACACTGCACATGCAATAGCTCCGACAGAGCAGTCAAGGCTCAAGCCAATTACAGACGAGACTATGCATATGCTCGCTGCGTTGGCAGACGCCTTTTGACCTAGAAAGCCCAACAAGTGGCCTGCTGTGTGAGCGAAGCTTGCCAAGCTCCATCCCACCAAATGCACAGCAAAATCGAGACGGCTGCGCATCTGTCGCTTCGTCGCTCGCACAGCACCGGTGGAGTCACCAAGGGCAAAGTGTCAAATACAAAAGTCACCAAGCGCATCAAACCCATCTACAGCAGCGCCGTTGGTGCAGCCGTCCAGTACGTAACCACAGAGCCCACGAAAGCACTGGGGATGAAAAGAAACGAAAGAGGTCCTGCATTGTGTGCGTAAAGCGCGAGAGGAGTGTGCTGGTAGGGGACCAGGCTGTCACGTTCGCAGCGATTCGAAACAGCAGCCCATAGTCAGCTTTTTTAGCAGCAGTTTATGTTCAAAATTCTAGCTCCAATTCCGTAAATTCGTAACTCATTCCGTTTGTTAAAAGAAAGGGGATTAGTAAATAACGATGCGTACTTTGTGAAAGTTTAGTGAATTAAGGCTGACGACGTAGTAGGAGCTCAGTCATCAACAACTGACGTGTTGGTGGACGTCGTTGACAACGTGCCGTCATCGCATATTTCGCAGACTGACAACGCAATGGGTCAGGGCAGCCGGCAATCTGCGATCACCAAGTCGCGCGGTGTGACGTCAGATTGATTGAAGGTAGTGATTAGTGAAGGCATGAAAAATAAACAAAATGGAAGATGTTTGGAAAAAGAAAGTATTAACATTCACGATCCTGATGGCTGAATCACAATCGGCGCACACTCCGAATGACCTTCACCGCAGCGAGAGCGGACTTATTGCACAGAGATGTCAACGCTTGGGCGCAGCTGTCCGCAGACGGCCAGAACGTCGTGGATCTTGTGGTCCTGGAATTCGCTCATGAGCTTGGCTTCATTGGCTATTCTGTTGTCATCCACGGCCACGAACGCCTGCTCCGTCAGCAAGTA
Organism: Lagenidium giganteum; assembly: GCA_002286825.1. NCBI lineage: Eukaryota > Oomycota > Peronosporomycetes > Pythiales > Pythiaceae > Lagenidium > Lagenidium giganteum. The sequence goes on from NSDO01000363.1 coordinate 2,732, forward strand.
GTCGAAACGAGGAGCCCACTTGCGCGAGCCCAGACGAGCGGTCGTCGAGCAGTTGTCCACCATGTACGCAACACCACGCGCGTGCATGTATGGGTTGAGCGAGTCAGTCGACTCAATGACCGACTCGTTGGCGACTTCCGAGTAGCAGTGACCACGCTCGATGAGCAAGTCGATCTGAGCCATCATCATGGCCACGTAGGTGCCGCTGGTGAATGGGTTCATCAAGAAGTTGCCATCGCGCTCGGCACGGACCTTCTCGCCGACCTTCCACGTCAGGGTCTGGTCAATCTTGCCCATTGGGAAACGGCCGTGGCGCGAGACAGCGTTGTTCACGCTGCGGATTTCATTGCCGCACGCAACGTCATCGTAGCATTCTTCCAAGATGTCACGGCAAGGCACGTAGGCCGCGCAGTACGCCTTTTCGAAGATCTTGCGGTCTTCGCCCTTGAACGATTCGTACACAGCCTTGATGCCGTGGTGCGAGATCATCGTGTTGAGTGGACCAGTGATGCACTCGGCGGAGTTCTTGAACGCGTCTTCGTGCGACAGACCCTGCTGCACGTAGCGACGGAAGAGCGCTTCGATCAGGCCGTGGACACCGCCGAGGAGGATACCACGCTCGCCGAAGATGTCCGACTTGTACTCGTCCTCGAGCGTCGTGTAGAACGTGTATGGCGAGCCAAGGCCAATGCTCCAGCCAAGTGCGTGCTCCGTCGCCTTGCCGTTGACATCCTGGTGGATGGCGACACTGGCGTTGATGCCAGCACCGTTAACTTCCTTGCCCTGCACGTACAGGCGACGCACCGATGGGCCCATGCCCTTTGGAGCAACCATGACGACGTTAACGTTAGGTGGGAACGACTTGCCAATCGAGTTCAGGTGGCCAAGGAGGTAGCCGTGCGACAGACCAAGCGTAGCGCCATCCTTGAGCGCTGGGAAGATCTTTGGGTACATCGCCGTACAGGCAGCATCGCTGATCAGCAGCAGCACCATATCCGACTCCTTGATCACCTCGAACATTTCGCCGAGGGTGCCATCTTCCTCCTTGAAGCCGGCTTCGCGGGCCTTCGCCATCGACGACGAGTTCTCGCGGAGACCAACCTTGACCTTGATGTCCGTGTTCTCGAGCGAGTCGCGCAGGTTCTGCGCCTGGGCAGGGCCCTGCGAGCCCCAGCCAATGACACCGATCTGCTTGACGCCTTCGAACGCCTTAGGCAGCAGTGGGAAGAGGTTGCGGCCACCAGGCAGCACGGTCTCCTTCTGGTCGGCCATCTGCACGGTCTTGAGGTGCTCCTGGAACACGCGCGAGGTGAGTTCCGACTTCTTGGTGGCGAACGCGCGGGCGTTGCGCGTCAGCATGTTGCGGCTCAAGCGCGAGGACTGAGTAAAGAGACGCATATTGGCGGTGTCTGTGTCTGTGTCTGTGCGCGGGAGCTTGGGGTGCGGGAGTCCTGACTGGGGGGCTGCCGGCGAAATGCGGAATGCGGAATGGCCTGGTGGTCGGTGTAAAGATCGCTCGGGTGCCGCTGGTGGGCCGAGCGTGGGCCGCTGCGCCCAACCCGACGTGGCTCAAACACCGGCGGCGGCGCCGCAGCACCAACAGTGGCCCAATCACAGCGCTGCTTGGGACGCCAATTGCGCAATCGACAGTGGCGGGGTGTGATTGGCGGCTGGGGACGGTCAGGGACGGGCCACCGTGATCGCCGGCGCGCAATGGGCGTGAGAAAATTCTTGTGTGCAGATGGTGGACGGGCCAGCAGGAAGCAAGCCAAGCCAAGCCAACCCAGCCCAAGCGGGTCTGTCGGGGCTGTTGCTCGGGCGCGACGCCGTGGCGCAACAATGGATGCTCAAACCACACGAACGTGCCGCATGGTCGCTGGCTTGTTGTGCAGTGGCGGGCAATTGGCCAACAAAGCCATGGCCCATGCCCCAGCTGGTTGGATGAAATGTCATTGCCTCATTGGCGAACGGTAATTACCACCGATGGTGCAAACGCATGTGTGCACGTGCTTCAATCATCGTGGCGATGAGTTCAATGGTGTCAGCCTGGAGCTGCGGAGGGAGCAAGTCTGTCCGAACCAGCAACATCCGTGGCAACGACATTCACAGCAGCGTGATTTGATGGCGAGACATGTGCGTTTTGCCAAGTCTTGGTTCACCACGAGGGGAAAGTGCTTGATCACATGTCAACACCAGCGAGGTCCACAGGCACACTTGGAATCGCACAACCCATTGCTGTTGCAGCTTAGCGCTTCACATGGAGGTGTTTGCCCCGCCCACTCATGGGTTTCAACCACTCGGAAACGACGACTTCGGATCGAGTTATTGTACTTCATGTGAGCACGGCTTCATCATCAAAACGAGCAAGAAGTATGCATTTGTAGAGCGAAAGGATCACTTATTTTATTGAGAGTGTTCGCTGCCTTGGAGGAGTTCGATGCGTTAGTTCCAAGCGTTGCTAGGCCACACCAAAAGCAGTCATTTTGACTGTCCAACAGTCGTCTCTACGACGAGCAGCTCGGACGTAGCGCAGCGTCTCTTCAGGCGCTGGATCAAGTACGCGCTGACTGTCCATGGCAGCCCAAAAGGCAGAAGTTCATGATGCAGACTTGCAGCTCTCATTGCTGGCAGCAGAGTAACACGCGCACTGTTGATGATGACGTTGAGGGACGCATCAGCATTGACACGAGCCCAACGCCTTCCACAGAACCATCTTGTGGCAGAAAGGCCCAGTGATCGGTGGTGGCCGCTTCGGCCAAGTGTTTCTCGGGCTGCGTGTGCCTAGGTCTGGAGCAGCGGATGCTGCAACTCAGATGATCTCCTCAGACGTGTGCTAAGTTGGCCGTTGTATAGTGCAGATTTCCTCGCGATCAAGCAGGTCTTCGTTCAAGAAGAGATCGATCAGGGTCATGACACGTCAACGCTCTCGATGCAGCGCGTCGTCGGTCTCGACAAGATCGAGCGCGAAATCGAAATCATCGGGGTGCTCGATCACCCGAACATTGTTCGCTTCATTGGCACAGGTACGTGTACGCATCCAGCTCATGAACCACACATCTGCTTAATATATGAGCTGTTCAATGGACACAGAGAGATATGGCCCAACGGTCCACATCTTCATGGAATACATGCAATGCGGTTCGTTGAGCAGGTTGGTCGAGCACGATGATTTCGAACAGGAAGCTTGTTGGTGAGATACTGCGAATGCGGTTCAGGATCCTCAGTGAATTCGGCGCTTTCGAAGAGGTTACCATCCGCCAGTACATTCGTGACGTCGTTCGCGGTGTGCATTATCTCCACGCACTCGGTATCGCACACCGCGATCTTAAGTGTGCCAACTTGTTGCTGGATGACGACGGCGTTGTCAAGATCACGGACTTTGGCACTGCCAAGCGGGTGAACGACATCGGATCTAGTTCGGCAACGGACTCGGAATCGCCAGACACTGCACGATCAGTACGGGAGGGCGTTGGCACGCCGTACTGGATGGCACCCGAGATTGTACGCGCTGAAAAGGGCGAGGATTGCTGGCGCAAGGCCGACATCTGGGGCGTTGGTTGCTTGATGATTGAGATGGCCACAACACGACCACCGTGGGTAAGCTTTGTAGTGTTGCATGGCATCATCCTTTATCCCAGCAGCCACTGACCAGACAACGCGTTGTGGCCAACGACACAGGAGAACTATTCCAACCCGTTGACAGCGATGTTCCACATTGCATCTGACGACGCCATTCCTCAACTACCATCGCACCTGTCAACAGTGGCTCAGGACTTTCTGTTGCAGTGCTTCCAGAAGGATGCTCGACGGCGGCCATCAGCAGAAGAGCTGCTAGCTCATCACTTCCTTGCAACTGAAGTCAGCGAAGTTAGCGAACACGCCGTTGCCAGCGCCATCAATGACACCCCGCCGGAGGAGCCCGTCTTACATTCTCACTCTCACGATCAGTCACTCCAACCACCTGAAGTGTCTGACGCACCGGTATCACGAACAACTGCTCGTTCATCGAGTACGTCGGGATCAAGCTCATCGAGATCAAGCTCATCGGGATCGTCTTCCTCTGGGTCATGCTCATCACGTTTCAGTTCTTCAGGTCGGAAAGGACCATTAGCTTACTCGAGCGATGAAGAGACAACACACAAATCTGGGCACTGACTGTGGAGTTGAACGTGCAAATCTCTATCTGGCATAAAATTGACTCGAGAATAAAAAAGAAATAGGAGTTCGGTTGACATCACAGCGTCTGTGCTGGGATGTCTTTGCTGGTGGTGACGGTGTGGGACGCTTCATACGCTCTCAGTTGCTCCAGCAACTTGGCGTGGTCGAAGTCGATGCGTGGGCGAGCAGCTGCCACGTAGCTCTTGCTTTTGAGCAGTTCATGGGTGTCTTCAAGGCGAATCATCTCCAACAAAACTGCAGCAAATAACAAATTAGACGCATCCTCGCCAACAGAGCGATCGCAAATTGCGAGTGTGTTTACGTCACCAACCTTTCAATGGCGCCCACGCGTCCGTGGCGGCGTAGCGGACTTGTTCAGGGCTGAGCTGCGGGGCCTCCCAATCCGAGACCTGCATTTCCTTGCAGATGCTTTGATGAAGAAACAACTGACACAGATTCTTCAGACCAGGTCGTAGGCACCCGAGCTTGGTTGCGATCGGCAACGTGTCAATCGTCGAGTTGACCGACTTGACGAGCTTGGATGCCTTGAGCTGCCGGAAGTCGTCATTGAGTGAGTGCCCGATTTTGAGCATCTCTGGGTTCTCGAACACATGCTGTAGCATCGGTGGCAGTGGATTTCCACGCTGGAGACGGTAGATGAACGCACGGTCGAGCGTCGCGAGCTGGATGAGGCACACGGGGTTGCTCTGCTGCTTGGCGTTGAAGTGTGGGCGCGACTCGGTGTCCACGCCGACGACCTTGATGTCTCGCAGATACGATCGATGCTCGCTTTCCTCAGCCGCCGAGTGGATCACAGCGATGGGGCCAGCGAACGACGTGAGCGGGACGCCTTCGTAGCTGTCCAGCGAGCGCTGGCCAAACCTCCGGAGCAGCGGCGACTCCGCTCGAAACAGCGGCAGGTGGCGCACACGCTCGTCCTTCTGCTCCGTGAGCTTTTTCCACCGCAGGAATTCCTTGGACGCGGCGCCAGATGACGCCGGCGCAGCAGCAGCGAGCTGCTGCTCTTCCAGTTCCATGGCCGCGCGGAGGCGCTCCAGTTGCACGACCTGCTTGGCCCGCAGCGAGTTGAACAGCTTCTCATCACGACGGTGCTCGCGACTGCTGTTGTAGCGCGGTCTTCGCTTGCTGGAGAACGCACAGCGCTGCATGCATGGCTCGCAGCGCCGGATCGACCGCGCGCTGCCCACCAGCGCCATTGTCACCAGCAGCTCCATGGCCGCTCGGGAGCCACAGTGAGCACGTACTCCACCCATACGCCCAATGACCCATCACCCACACAAAACTGAATAACCCAACACTGATGGTCACTATTGGTTCCAGTAGTGACCCACTGGTCAAGTGGGAAATGAGGAGCGACGAGAGATTGCCCGCGTTCACGACGCGCGAGGTCGCGCTGAGGAAGGTCAAGAATGCCAATGTGCTGCAGTTCGACGTGCCTGTGAAATCAAGTGTGTTGCTGTCGTTATTGAAGCCCAAATGCCATTTTTACGAGGAGCGCGACTTTCGCTGGCTGCATCTGCTGCAGGCTGTGGCTATGGTGCCATCGCGTAAGGTCGACGTGATCGCTCAGTCGGTGGAACAAGCTCTGGTACTGATGACCTCGCCCAAATACCGCAAGCAACTGGATGAGCGTGTGTCAGCACTCGTGAAGGTATTGAAAGCGGAGACAGAAGGCGCTGGGTTCTCGAAGCAATGCATGGCTGCGCTGAGGCTCAAGAGCGAAGTGGCAGCGTTCTTGCGTGATTGGATCGCAGACCCAGTAGAAGGATACACCTTGCGGAAGACGCATGTGGTGAATGGATTGTGTTTGGACGATGTCGTAGCAACACCTGTTGGCGCAGGATACCTGCGAGGTTTCCGAACGGAGGACCAGTTCTGCATTGTGCTCTTCCCATGGGGCCACGGCTTCATTCATCGCAGGAATGTCGAACGCAAGGACGTGGCCATATTGGACCAGCGCAAACGGCGGCGCGTGAACGAATACATCGCACTAGAGCACCAGCAGCTCTACGAAGAAGTGGAATCATTGTTGGAGAATTGTCCAAAGCCTGAAAGCAGCGACGACATCTCTGTAAATGGCCAAGACTACGAGCAGCTCGTGTCGACACTTCGTGAAGAGCTACCAGTGAGTGCGCTGCACGCGCTATTGTGTCATGGCATGAATTCATCTAACTGATACTGCTGGTCTGGTGCAGAATTTCGAAGACGGTGTGCTCGACCGAGATCTCGCGCTTGCACGGGGCATCCAAAGTCTTGCAGCCAAGACCCAGCATGCTCATGACAATCGTCACGTGCACGCGGATAGTGATGCGAGCATGAAAGAGTGACCTAATAATGACCTATTCGTGTGTGTATTGACCACTCGGCTCCATCATATCATCGATGGCGAATGAGACCCATGCAGCGCACGTGGCCCGAGTGCTGCGGAGTCGGTGCGTGCAGCTCACCTTACCGCTCACATCTTGCCACTATCGTGCACTGAGAGAAAATGCCATACAGCCATCATTATGAGGTGCTTCGACTGACACCTGCCGATGGTCAGCTCACGTTCGTGGAGGCACCAATCGTCCGCAGGTCCGACCTCATAATGCGACGCTTTCGTTGTTTATCAGTGGCTAGTGGCTCACGATTGCTCGCAACATGTGGATGGAATTTAGATGCTACAAGCAAGAAGCGATATTGGTTCATCCTGACAAGAACAGTTGCGCTCGTGCGTGACGGTACACGCCACTGACGTGATGTTGTTATTCTGCTGAGCTCACTGATTGCTGCTGTTGCCGCAGGTGCCAATGAAGCATTCAAGCGGCTGACGGACGCGTATGAGTGTCTCGTGGATGCTTCCGCGCAACTTGCGTATCTTCAGCTACATGGTCGCCGTCATGGCAAGCGCAAACGATCCGAACCGCCACCACCACCGCCACCACCACCATCATCGGCTGAAGTTGTACGTCGACGGCAGCGAACACCGCTGCAAGTGTGGGAAGAATTTCAGCGAGAGGAAGAGCGCTTGGCACGCGAAGAGTTTGTTCACAAAGGGTTCGAGCGTGTCTATTCTGAAGGCGGAAAGCGCCGGAACAGTGGCTCCGTCACACCACCGATTGACAGCGACGACGACGAAGCACGAAATGCTGTCCTGGACTCTGGCTTACAAGAGAAGGCATGTAATTGGAGGAGCTGGAGATCAAAGCGCGGTGAAAACGTGTCAGCGGCATCAGACGACACAGTTGTGGAGACTGCACCAACGGGAGAGTCGATGCCGATGCCGATATCGGTGTGTTGCCTGTTGTGTCGGCGAAAATTCACGTCGGCCACTGCCTTGGCGAAGCACGAGCAGCTGTCGGAGCTCCATCAATCCAACCTTCGCGCGCAAGCGGTTCAGCGGTCGAAGCAATCATCGTCGTTAGGTGTTCCAGATCTTGATGACATTGTCCTGACCGGCGGTGAGCAACCGAGTGGCCTGCAACCAGGAGAGGCTGTTGACAAACCCGTGCCGAGTCTCGATCACGACAAGCACGTGACACTTGTCGAGGTCAACCACGTAGAGCAAGTCTTCGGAGCTGCACGCGAGAAGATCACCACGCAACTGAACGGATGAGATCCACTTGCGTGACAGCACCAGTTCTTTCTTAGCAAATGCCGTCATCGAAAACGCTGCGGACTGATGCATACCGTGCGGAAGATCGCTGTAGATGACCACACGTCCGTCGCCCGTAGAGCACAGCAGTTTACCGCTGCTCAGCGCGAGCATAGTATAAATCGGACTCTGCAGTTGGTCGAAGCAGCCACAGTGCTCCATCGTCTTGGCGTGAAATATCTGGACGGACCCGTCGCTAGAAGCGCTGAAGATCCACGACTCGTCATCTGACGCGGAGCTTGCAAGGCACTGTATGGTAGATTTGTGGGGACGGAACGACTTGATCGCTCGATACTGTTGGTGGGGTTCGTGCTGGTTGTCGCTGGCAACGTCCCAGAAGCAAATGGAGCCTTCAGCGGATCCAGAGCACAGTCTGGAGCCGTGGAAGAAGAGGAAGGACGTGATCCGCGACGTGTGGCCACGCAACACGGCCAAACAAACGCCCGTGTCTCCATTCCACAATCGCATCGTCGTGTCGTCAGAGCAACTGAGGATATGGGACGATAGTGAAGACGGGAGGTGCACGCGCGTGACGTGACCAGTGTGGCCCGAACAAATATGCAGCAGCTTGAAACTATGCAGGCAGCTGTAGAGTCGCAGTGTCTTGTCATGGGAACCGGACACGAGCCACTTGGTGTTCAAGTCCACACAGGACACGGTGTCGTCATGCCCAAACAGCGTATGCAAACACATAAAATTAATACGAGACCACACTTTGACGGAGCCATCGATGGAGCAGGACACGAGGTATCGGTCGTCGTGGGCCAGCACGGCGCAGACGCTCGACGTGTGGCCGACCAGGTTCTCGGGCTGGGGGCGTGACGGAAACAGGCATGCAGGCTCGTCGCACAGTGCCACAAAGTTCGAATGCACTGCATCCACGTTCATGGCAGTGACAGAATGGCCATACTTTCGCGACGGCCGTCGAGATCTGGCTGATGGCGGAGGCACGGGATATTGAGGCATGGTGGTGTCTGAGTCGTTAACCGGGGTGGCTTCAGCCTTGTCGCTGCTGCTGTTACCACCACTGGTGGTCGTAGCAAAGCGATATTCGGCTTGTTTGTCTTCATAAATGGTTATGTTGTTGTTATCTTGGTCGTAGTACGTGTTCAGCTTATCCGTGGCCGTCTCCGTCCGAGACGATGATGGTGTGTCGATGCTGTTCACGCCTCGCAGTGTGCGCACCATGCGCCTGGGCGTCCGCAGCTTCAACGACGGCACCACCAAGCGCCGAGGACTGCTCTTGGCATTGGTCTTGGTCGCGTCCAGCTTTCCATTCACTGAAGAGTCACTGCCACTGGTTGGCGCGCTTACCGGCAGTTTGGTGGCGACTTCGTGCTTCCTCAGAGTGCCGGACGAATACCGTGGCGACTCAACTTTATCATCTCCATTGGCCTTGCCCTTCCGTGGCGATTGCAGCGACGGCAGCACTGAGCTCTTGTTGGCGTGCTTGGAGCACGTGCACTGATGGGGATGCACGTCTTTCAGGTGCTTCCAGGTCGGGCTGCGAGACGGCTGTGGCGCAAGGCCGAACCACATCTCGGCTGCTTGGACGCACGCACTCGATGCGTGACGTTCCCTTCCGCTGTGCGTGCATCACGCACTGCCCTCCATGCGCGTGTGCGCACCAGTGGCCAGTGGCCGCCACTGGACCGACCCAGCCACCTGCTCGCTCGTCACTAATCTTGCCTTCAGCGTCATGATGCGAGTTGTTTTGGTCCTCTGTGACGTGTGACGCCGCGTCCGGATAATATCGGTTCGTGGCGGTGTGAACTATCCGAACAAGACCCAAGTCTACGTCTGGCGCGGACCAAAGCAAGCAGCGGCATCATGGCGGACGAAGGTGCGATGACCCATTTGGTCGCTTGGATGACGACGATGGATGGCACCCTCACGTCTGATGCTGTGATATTATGCAGATACGGTCATTCGGAGGCGTCTGCTGACGCGCACCAGCACGCTGGGCAAGACTGGGCTCAAGAAATGCGCTGAGAACCTGCTGTTGCTGATGGATTCGTTCGCGGACGACAGCGTCGATTCCAAGACCTGGTGGGTGGTCTTGGGCGTAGATCGATGTGTTTTGGGAAGGCTTGTGCTGATGTACGTTATGTGCAGTCAACAGGAAATGGATGCGTTGTTCTGGGAGCTGGAACAGCTCGAGTTTGAGGCCAACAAAACCAACGTCCTCAGCTACACGAGCGAGTGCGAGTTGAAGGCGTACAGGCAACTGCATAAAGGGATCGACGCGTCGATCGTCAAGGTGACGAAAGAGATCGATGATTTGAAAATGAAGTTCCACGTCGAGAAGACGATCCGCGCGTACAAGGAAGAGTACGAAGCCATCTCCCGCGTCATCAACGAGCTGCCATCGCGGAAGAAGATTGCCTCGTACGTTGCAGAGCTGTGGTTGCGGGGTGCAAGTGGAAGGATGGTGATGCTCACATGTGTGTGTTGGTGTTCATAGTGACATTGCTGTTGAGGAGAAGCGCCTGGATGAAGCGAGGGAAGCGATCGTTGCTGCGGACACCAAGCTGGACACGCGCATCAAGCAGTTCTCGTTGCTGATGAGCACGATTCAGAATTTGAAAGCAACGCTGGACGAAGATGCAGACATGGAAGAGGCAGAACAACTACAGGCGCAAGAAGCCGAGGACGAGGACATGGACCGACCAAATGCGGTCGCAAATGGGGAAGAAGACGGTAAGTGGGCGATCATCGCTTTTGTTACGCACCGCCATTGTTGCTCACCCACGGCTACCATTTCTAGATGACAGTGCAATGAACGGCAAGCAAACTCCAATGTCTCCGTAAAAGCTAACTCATTTCATTCTACCTTCTCTGTCGTTGCGTGGTTTCATTCTTCTGCAAGTCGAGAAATGTCTTCGTACTCCACGCGTTTCAAGATTTCGCCTCTGATCACAATTGCAACATTGCACAACATAAGTCATGAAGAACGTGATCAGCCAGCCACAAGTGGAGCTACTCACCGTCTTGAGCCACTATCGATCTCCAGATCAACGCAGAATCGATCGATATCGATGCACAACAACTTGGCGACGGAACCTCGGCCTCTACCGTTGACAATTTTCACCCGCCGGCCAACTTTCGGGATCACTGTCTCAAGGTCGTCTTGATCCAGTTTGAGTGTGTCTTGAGTCTCGAGCATCTCGACGGTCGCACAAAACTTGTCCTCGACGGCCTTGATCACACCTTTTTGTTTGTGGTAGCGGCCACCCGCCAGCTTCTTGTTGAGTACCTTGACAACAATCCCGGGTGCGATCCAGTTCTCACTGCGAGCGGTCTTTTCTTCCTCCATGTGCCGCTTCTTGAGATTTTGCTCCTTGTGTCGTTCATTTTCACGCATCAGCTGCTCTGTGGCCGTCAACTTGCCCGACTTTTGGTCTTCCAATCGTTTGTCATCTCTTGCGGCTTCAAACACATTGGTGGAAGCCACCACAGGCTTCGAAGACACTGTGTCCTTTGTTTTCAGAGCACTGGAGAGCGAGATCTTGATCTTCTCACCGTCGTCCGTCCGTTGTAGCTTCGTCGGGCGCGTTGTTTCTGAGTCGTCTGCTGCTTCGCCCTGTTGTGCCAGTTTGAGCTGTCGCTCAATGAACAGCCGATTGCGCTCTTCGTGATCCAGATCCGACTTTTGCTTCTTCTCCAACTCTTGCTGGCGCGCTAGTTTCCGTGGGTCGCGATCGATGTATTGAATGTACCAGCCTTTCTCCGTCTCATCCACCATGCACTTGCCCGTGCGCCCCAAGTACTGCACGAACGAGTTGAGGGTCGTCCACTGCGTGGCATTCATGTGCACATGCAGCTTGTCCTGGATGTATTCGTTGTACACGACGTTCGCTCGCACGCGTGTTGTGCTGTGGCGACGCCGCAGGTTCTCAAGGAACGCCGTTTCAAACTGTACCAAGCCACGTGAGCGACGTTATCAGCACACAGCCTCTCTCTCTCTCTCTCTCAGCATCAAAACCACGGCCGCCACCACTCACTTGTTCGCTGTACTCACTCATGAACTTGTCTGGGTTGTTGGCCACAATGAGCATCTGTCGCTGGTGGCTCTCGGACGACGTGTGGCACTTGAAGCCGTTCTCATCGCGACATTGTTTCTGACACACTTGGCAAAACCAACGAAGCTTCTGCAATCCTTTTGCCTGGAACCACCCATCACCGCATCAGTATGTGTTGCTCCATGCATCACCACCTCGTGAACGGCACCATCAGCGCCCACCTTGATGCGATTGGCGATGGCCTTGGGTGTCAGGAAGTCATGCTTCGCCATCGTGGTGCTCCAGTCGCTCGACTACTCAGCAATAATTCTGCTCCAGCTGGCAAATTAACAATACCCCGTAAATTATTCATAATAATTGTACACACCACGATTCGATCAATTTACTGTTTGGTCATGAGCTCCAAACACGCGCTGCTGGAATGCGTCTGGTGCCTCACGTGGTCTTCGTTGGTGAACGTGTTTACCGTCCTTTTCCCACTTTTCTAATGCAGCTTGAAACTCTTTCATCATTGGAACTGGCAAGGGATACAGCTCTGGGAAAAAGCGAAGGGACCCAGGCTCAGAACGTGGGAGGTAGAAGCCGATCAAGGTCTTGAACTGATCGAGTGCTGGGAACCCACAATTATGGAAGTCCTCAGAGACAATCCAACAAACTGACGAGTTGGTTGCTTTTTGGACAGTCGCATGGTCTTGAGACACGCGTGAAGCCTTGTCGTTCGCGTTCGAGTTACTGCTGCAGTCATCTTTGTCGTTGGAGCTGGAATCGTCGTTGAATATCTCGCTTAAGCTGACTCGACTGAGAGAACAAAGCAAATTTGCGTCGCCGTTCAGCTGCTCATCGTGCTCTTTTAGAATAGCTGCTGCACCAGCAGGAAGCGTTTTCTCGTCCACAAGTCGGGAAAAGTCGACTGAAAGATGCTTGCTAAGATGAAACTCGGGAACTTCTGAAATGTTCAGAAGCACAGCGTTGTTGTTGGCTGGGTAACCAGATTCGGTCTTGATGTTTCCCATCGCCGGGTTCTCCGCGCCTTTCTTCTCCGTTTCCATGCTATTCACATAGACAATGTGAGATGAGATCTAGCTCAGGAATCAATCAATCACGGCAAGCATTGGCATACCTGAACATGATCTTGGACAGTGAAGAGTATCCTTCCCAGGAGCTCAAGTTGATGCTTTTGGCGGGAGCTTCTTTGGAAGGTTGCCACGCAGGAGTCTCTTTGGACGTTTGCCAGGCAAACGAATAGTGCATCTGGCTCAGTCGCTGTTCCGGCTGCTCATCTACCAAGGTGCTCACAGAGCTTATGCCTCTTGCCAATGCAGGAAGCGGAGGCTTGAAGTCAGTTGCACTCTCCACGTTCGCGTTTATAGCGGTTGGGAGACCAGTGCTGCACATCTCTGTAAAAAAAAACAATATTGACAACAACGTCAGAATGGTTTATCAGCAGCCATCGTGTATGGACGTACCACTCTGCTGCAACAGCATCGCAAGATCGCAATCCAGGGTATGCTTCGGCTCACTGGCAAAGCGTTCGCAACATGATGGGCAACCAAAGGGCAACTCGCTGTCGTTTCCCGGAAGTCGAAGCCATTGAAGCTTGTGCAAAAAGTTATAGGCAGCATTGGCCCAGAGTGACACACTGTCATTGCTTGCAAAGCGAACAATTGGTTCCGCACGATTCGAGAAGTCCGAAAACGTGTCGAAGCTGGATGATGACACCCCACTGCTAAAGGACAGTGCTCGCGCAGCCGCCACCGGCTCGACGCGCTCTGGCGTTTCTTGGTGGTCTCGCGTTGTTAGCGTGGTAGCCACATCTTTGTCTGTCTTGCTCTTCTTCGGGGTGGATCCGTCTTGATCGGGGGCTGCTTTAACCGCACTCCGTTTATTCTACAGACATGTCGTCCCGTTATTGAGATCCAGCTCACCAGCCTTCCACCGTCGCACCTCAGCGACACATTACCTTCTTCGAGAGAACAAGGATCGGCTCCGTAATGACCGCCGCAGGAAGAGTTGCTGGAGCAGCGTGGCATGTGGGCAACTGGATCTTCACTCGGAAACGCTGCACACGCAACTTCTCAGCGTCGATCACCACAGTAACGCGTGACAGCCGCAACCACAAACCTGATTCTGATGGTTCTTGGACACTTCCGAGATGCGGATGGCGAGTGTGCTTTCGTCCAGCGAGTCCAAACACAATCCAGCCGTCACCCGCATGATCTCTTGATTATCAACCACTTTGCTGCAGACATCAACAACGCACCCCATCTCGTGTCAGGCAATGCCCAGTAGTGACCCGGTCTTCCATGTGACCTCACACTCACTCACCCATTTTGATACAGCAATTGCACATTCAGATGCCGATGGGAAGCGCAGCCTGCGCAGCCACCGCCCTGCTTCTTAACGCGCAGCGTAAACGTGGCCTTGCGGCCGTTCTGGTCCTTGTACCATTCCGACGGAGGCTGCTGCAGCAACTCCAGGCGCGCGTGCGCCAGCGAATTGGCCGTCCCGCCGTGTGCCGCAAGCCCGACAGCAGTCGCGATGGAGGAGGTCGTGGCAGTCATGGACGGCGCAATGCAAACTGCCGTCGCGATCGCCGGGTCCTTCCTCTTGGTGCTCGCCATCGCCGCTGCCCCGGCCGGTCTCATCGAGCTGACCCGGCAAGACAGTATCGAACACCACTTGTCAGGGGGCAGTGCACTTCTTTCATTAATGCCGCTGAGTGATGGTCCCTCATCCGACCCACTTCGATATTGAGTCGACCTTTGGGGGGGGGGAGGGTGACGAGCATGGGCGGCTGTTGCTGCGGCTGTCGGGCGCCACGGCGACTGCGCTTTGTGCCGCCCGTGGTCATCGTGCTGCTCATCGCGTGGCTGTACATCTCCTTCATTGTCAATGCGCAAGCGCTGGTGCTCGCAGCGGGCGCGTCCATCACGGAGCTGCTGCTATTCCACGCCGCCGTGTGGATGCTCGTGGCGTCGTTGGTGCGGTGCCTGCGGACTGACACGTTCGCGCCACGCAACAAGCGCCGAGCGGACGCGACTGAGAAGCCTGCAGTGCCAGAAGACGAGGATGGCGCCGAGCTTGTCGAGTGCAAGATGAACGGCGAGCGGCGCTACTGTCGCAAATGCAGGGCGTTCAAGCCGGATCGCACGCATCACTGCAGCTCGTGTCGCCGATGCGTGTTGAAGATGGACCACCACTGCGTCTACATCAACAAGTACGGCTGCAACAATCGATGGCGCGTGTGATCGATGATTGTTCGTTCACGGATTAGTGCTGGGTAGGTGCATTGGGTTCTACAACTACAAGTTCTTCATCCAGTTCCTTGGATACAGCGCGGTGGCGTGCCTGTACCAGAGCTCGCTGCTGTTCCGATTTCTGCTCCAAGAGCACTTCGATCAGGTCATCACGCTCTACTTCTTCGGCAAGCTCGGGTTCTTGTCACAATCCTTGCAGGTTGGGCTATACCAATTGACCGAGGGTGCTTTGGCGGTGGTTCACGCTGACGGCATCGTGGTTCCATGGCTTTGTAGATCGTGCTAGTGTTCTTCTTTGGAGCTTGTCTTGGTGCAGCGTTGCTGTGTTTCCATGGTCTTCACTTGTTCTTCACCCTGCGCAGCTACACCACGCTCGAGTTTTGTGAGAAACGTCGGGACAAGGACTTCGTCAACTACTATAACCTCGGAATGGTGCACAACATCCAGCAAGTCTTCGGGTCGTGGCGGGAGCTGCACTTGTGGTTCCTGCCTGTCCCAAGCCCAAGTGTGATGCAGTCCAAGGGCCGGTATTTCCCAACCAACGAGAAGTATACGAAGTGCGACTGAGTGGGAAAATACGAGGTTCGATCATACCGTTTAGTATTGCTGTAGCTAATAGCGCTTCCACGACACATTTAAGTTAAGGCAGCGAAGGCAAGTTGGGAGGGCGCATTGCAGCTGACTGCATTAATGTGCGCTTGTCATGGATGTACGCCGAACCAGCGATGCCTTCGCACCAGGAGCCGAGTTATCGAAGCGCGTCTGATAGAACTGCTCCATCTTTCCAGAGCCTCGGTGATCCTTGGATTCAGAACCTGCAGCAGGATCTTCGTTCATCGCAAGGTACACTGCTCGGCCATCAATCTTCGACGTACGCTTCTCCATCACCGGAGGATTTCGGGCTGGCGCCTCCTCTTCCAACTCCTGGAGATCTTCGTTGTCGAGCATCTTCGACTGACGCTTCGCCATCATAGTTGAAGGGCGACGAAATGGTGCTTCCTGCTCCAAACCTAGCAAGTCTTCGCTGTTGAGCATCTTGGACTGACGCTTCTCCGTAGTCGAAGGTCGACGTGCAACTGCCTCCTCCTCAGCGTTGAGAGTCGCTGGCGACTCATGCCTGTCGTTGGATGACATTCGAAGTGCGGGGTCCATGACAATCGTATCCTGCGAGTCTACCGACACTGCCGAATGACGACGAACTTGTTGCGAGGTCTCCGAGGCGGCCTCGCTGTCCTGAGCCACTGATCCACGTCGCACCGAGTTCGACGACGATGCACGACGATGCGGCTCACTTACGAAGCTGTCACCTGAGCCAGACAGTTGCGCATCCGATAGCTGGCGGACATTTGGGTCGAAAAAGTCAACGCAGCTCTTGCGGCGCGGCAGGCGCTTCCGAAGCGCTCCTGACTCATCAAGGACAGGGTTGACCTCATTCAGGTCTGCGAGTAGACGTGCAAAACCGCGAACCAACAGGTTGCGTTGACTCTTTGAGTTGACTTCGAGGATCACACGTCCGCGGTGGTGGCTCTTGCACACGATGATGAAGCCGCGCTTATGACTGACCTTCGATGCTAACATCGGTGCCACTTTGTTTCCTTCCTTCATCACAGGTACGACTTCCTCGACGTCATCTGTCCACAGACACAACGAGCAACACCTCTGAGCTACCTGTTCGTACGGCGAGAGGTGCATCACACTTACGAAGGTGGATGCGCGGGGCGCGCTTGCGCGATGGCTTCCACGTCAGGTAGCACTCCTCTTTCTCAGGCTGCAACACCAGTTGCAAATGGATGTTTTTTAACTTGCCCGAAATCGAAACCTTGCTAGCTGAGAAGCCTTCCGTCAAAATGTCGCGGAATGCCTGCAGCGTGATTTCTTCCTCGGCCATCGACTTGTGCATCTCAATGCGGCGGCGAGCGAGCTCCATCACCTCGCCAGCCACGTAATGCCACTTGCGCATCAATAGCAGACGTCGATACGTCATCTCAATCTTCGTCACAGCTTCAGCCTTTGGTCCCGTACGCGCCATCCTCTGCCTGCACAGCAACAGACATCATCGCGGTCGTGAGAACGCGGCAGTCATCTGACGCAGCCGTGACTATCGTACTGCGGTCGGAGCATGCGGAAGAACGGGAAACGTTGCTCCTGCTTCAGTGCTTCCGTCTGTGCATTTCCAATGCGTTTAGATGAGTGAGTGGCAGTAGATCGTATTGCTCAGGAATGGTTGCTCACCTCCGAGTCAGGCAGCCATCCGAATAAGCGCTGCATAGTGAAGCAGATGCCTTCTTGGCTCCATATCGCCGGCTCAGCCTTGACGTCCTTGGCAAACACTGGCGCAACGAACTTGGAGTCACCTGCAGGATCATGCGCCTGCAGGATGCTTTGAGACTCCTCGAGCTTTGACTGAGCAGGTGCGGCTGGGGCGCCGACGTTGGTGCTCAACAGGTTGCCCATGATTCCTCGACAACCACACTACAGCACAGGAACGAACAAAGCCCGAGCTCGTTCCGAAAGGCTCTTCACACGCGACGGCGCGATCGTGGTCGGCCGAGCGGAGGCGCGAGGGGGCGCTTGTTTTGTTTGCTTGTGACCCTTGACCAGAAAATCGCAATGACCCCTCAAACAGCGCTTGGTGCTGCCTTCCTCCAAGCCAGGCAGCCAACGGCCCAATCCCTGATGGACATAGAGCCCTTGCCTATCTCGTCTTCACGCCATGTCAAAGCCGCATGGGACCAGACCTGACTGTAGGTTGCTGCCATCGTGCTCTGGGCAGATCGACCTAGAAGCCAACTGGAATTAACAGGATCAGAGAAGCAAGCAGAACAGAACGGGGAGAGCGGTGAGGCTCAACGCCCAGATGTCGGTGAGTCAAAAGGCCAGGCCTCCAAGGACGCCGTTTGCCAAGCTTCCACGGACCAAAATGCGTTGGCGGGTTTATTCCGGGGAGTGGGCTCACAGGCAACAACAATGTCCTACACCCACGCCGGGCTCAGGTTCGCACGGCCCACGGCTCGCGTGGGAGCGTACTTGTCAGCACATGTTCCAACGGTAGCGGAACGACTTCACAGTTGAGTGGCTGAAAATCAAGAAACGTTGCGTCTGGGCTATCTGAGCGCGCAGCCAGTGCCCGACAGCAGGCTCTTATGAAGCCGGAATGCGTCACAACTGCCACATGCACACCAATACGTGGGCTGCGGACGAGTGCATGGAGGAAGCACCACGCACGAATCTCGAGCTCGTCATCGCGTTCACGGTACACAGATGACCACAGCACGTCGCTGTCGGTGGTCAATGCGCTGAAGTCGACCATAGGGAACCGCTGTTCCAGCTCGGAGCGCGTGCGTCGTTGATCACATGCATGCACGCCGAGCTTTTCACGGCAGAGCTCGTCTGCCAGCATGGGAACTGCATCTTGTTGATCGCGCGGGAAGAGCTGCAACGCTGTCTGGATGGCGCGTGACAGCGGTGACACGATGACAGTCTCGATCTTCGGCATGCCTCGGCTTGCAGCCGATAGGAAGGCCTGTCGACCCGAGGTGGAGGCATCCGCCACGCCCACGTCGGTCAACTCGGCATCCAAAAACCTCCCGTCGCGAGCCAGATCGCGTTCCCAGTGCTTTGTGCCGACGGCCGCCTCGGCGGCGTTATGTGCCGCTTGAGCATGTCGCACCAAGTAGACCATCTTGCACTGTCGCACTTGCATTGCTTGAACGGAGCTCGGGAGAGACCCTGCGATGGCACTGCCTTCGACTGCTGCAGTGCTGGCATGGAGGCGTTGCTCCAGTTGCGGCCATGATATACAGAGGCGAAAAGAACGAAAGGTAGCGTCGTGACCGTGGTCGTCACACTGCGACGCTGGAACACGCACCACAACGCCTTGGATGAGTTGCAGGTGACCATCCGAGCCCATGGTCTCCATGGCCGGTGAGACGTCCATTGATGACGCATTTGCCAGCGCAGTTGGTGAGCAGGTTTCCATGATGGTCGACTTGTCACGGCGGTGCTGGGGGCGAGATCCGGGCTGCCTTCCTTCCATGGTTGTTGTTTGCAAGCTCCAGAGGCGCCCATGTGACGTGTGCGGGGCTGCGGTGGGACAGTCGGGCCAGCCGGCTCACACACAAGACGTCGCACATGTCACACACACGCCGCTCACGCCGAGAAAAATGACCATCGCGGTGTCCACGGCCGGTGAGCGCTCAAAACGCAACGCGCAGTGAAAGACTCACCACGACCAACCCGTCACGCTTCCGTCGAGCAAAGCGCACACATCCTGCAGCGGTACCCCCCAAATGAGCGTCCGAGTGTCCGTGCCAGCAGCATTCTCGGAGACGCGATTTCCGACGCAGATGAAGAAGCGACCGATTTCCCACGTCCACTCATCGCAATGGAGCGACAGCAACCAGCGCCCGATGCAAATGGCACGCCTGTACACCACCACGCCGCTCTACGAACAGTACGAATACGCGCAGAACCAGCCGCCGATGCCGTCGCTGTACGACCCGGCGTCGCGATTGCCATCGATCACCTCCATCGCCAGTCCGCGATGGAACTCGGAACCAGCGCCAGTCGAGCCATTGCCGTCGACCAGCACAGCCGCCAGACTCTTGATGCGGTTACAGCAACGCTATCTCGATGACGTCCAAGTGGTCTACGAAGGCCTGAAGCGCATCAGCGAACACGTGCTGTACGAGACGAACGAGCGCGAAGTGCCATCAAGCGACCGCCAGCGACTGGGGCAAGCACTGCTCACGTTCCGCCGCTTGCTGCGACTACTGCACCGTCGCCCACAAGACATGTCGGATCAGAGCGTGCGCCATTTGCTTGCCGTCGAAGCGCAGCTCCAAGAAAAAGTGACGCCGTTGAGCCACGTATTCCGCGGCAGTAACAACGACCCAGCCAACCAGTACGACGCAGTGCGCGCACAGCGGCAAGAAGTGCTCCGGGCACTGGCCGATCCGCCCACCATGCTGAACAAGCGATCACCATATACCACCACCACCAGCACTGGCAGTTCCCCACAGAGATACGCAGAGCGTCCCATGCACACCGATGATGCCACGACATTGTCTCCCATGTCAATGTGTCTCACCAGACTTCTCAGTGACAGTTGATGATGACGACGCCGCCCCACCCTGTAATAAATGATTGTTTATCCCGTTACTTGCAACGTCGGGCGTGTTGGCCATCAATCATGCAACTTATTACAATATTCTCCCAGCGCTTCCCTCCCAAAACTGAACCGTGTGTGCAGAGTGATGGTCGATTTGTTGCTGCCGAAGCGCATGGAAGCGCATCGAACGAATCCATCGAATCCATCGAATCCATGGACGCGATGCGCGCGACAGCAGTGCGCCCTCTGCTGGCGGCCTCGATGACGCGTGGATTGTGGCGCAAAGCGGCGCCCTCGGTGGCGGCGTTCGACAACGCCACGTTGCGGGAGCTCCCCATTGACGCTGAGCCCAGGAACTTTGTGCGCAGCGCCGTCCCGGGCGCCTGCTTCTCGCGCATTGCGCCGACGCCCATCGACGCCCCCGAGCTCGTGGTCGTGTCCAGGGATGCCCTGCGCCTCGTGGCCATCGACGTCTTCAAGAACAGCAAGAACAGCACTGCGGAGCAGCCTGCCAGCGATGACGCGGGGCAGTGGTTGCCAGCGGAAGATCTGGAGACGCTGGTGCCGTTCTTGGCGGGTAACCAGCTCTTTGAGGGCTCCGAGACGGCCGCGCAGTGCTACTGCGGCCACCAGTTCGGATTCTTCACGGGCCAGCTTGGGGATGGTGCAGCCGTGTATTTGGGCGAAATCGTGCAGCAGCAGCCGGGCTCCAACAGGTCGGAGCGGTGGGAGATGCAGATCAAGGGCGCGGGCCTGACGCCCTATTCCCGCAGTGCCGACGGCCGCAAAGTGCTGGTATTTTGGTCGGTTGACGTTGTCAGTGAAGAGCGCTGTCTCGACTGACTGTTTTGTATGGGGATGTGTGTGTGCGTATGGCAGCGGTCGACGCTCCGTGAGTTCCTGGCCAGCGAGCACATGCACGCGCTCGGGATCCCCACGACGCGTGCCGGCAGCGTCGTCGTGTCCCACAAGACTCAAGTGCTGCGCGACATGTTCTACGACGGCAACGCCAAGGTCGAGCCGTGCGCCGTCGTGCTACGCGTCGCGCGGACTTTCATCCGCTTCGGCTCGTTCGAGATCTTCAAGGACACGGATCCTCACAGCGGCCGCCGTGGCCCGAGCGCGCACGTCCCTAACAAGAGCGACATGATGAATCAGATGCTGAACTTCGTCATCCGCCAGTACTTCGGCGACATCTGGGAGAAGTACGATTCGGACCGGGAGCGCCGCAGGGCGTTCTTCCGTGAGGTCGTTGAAAGGACAGCGCGCTTGGTCGCCAAGTGGCAAGCTGTCGGGTTCTGCCATGGCGTGCTCAACACGGACAACATGAGCATCGTGGGCGACACGCTGGATTACGGTCCGTACGGCTTTATGAAGCACTTCAACCCAGCGCACGTTTGCAATTCGTCCGACAGTGACGGACGGTACCGATACGAGACTCAACCAGAGATCTGCAAGTGGAACTGTGGTGTGCTGGCGGATCAGCTGGCGCTGGTGATGGATCGACAAGACTTGGATGCAGGCTTGGCGCGCTTTGAGTCGACCTACCACACGGAATACTATCGCCTGATGCGCGAGAAGCTCGGTCTAAAGCACAAGTTCTTCCCCACGGAAGACCAACAACTCGTCGACTCGCTGTTCAGCACCATGGCGAGCACGGGAGCTGACTTCACGTGCACGTTCCGCAGTTTGATCTCGTTGCAGGCTTTCGGCGAATCGCACGACGCCGTGGTTGCTGAGCTAGTGGAGATCTCCGAGTCTTTGGAGCAGGTCAAGCAGCGCATGACGACGTTCACAGACGCGCAATACGAGATGGTCAAGATGATCTATACCAAGAGCCCTGCCCAAGCAAGTCAGTATGGCATCACGGCCGCAACGCTGGAGCACATGGATCGAGAACGCGCGGCGCGAGCGCAATTAGATGCCATGAGCGCAGCAGACCGGCGCCAGTTTGTGCACGCTGAGTGGTCCAAGTGGATCGCAGCCTATGCCAAGCGAGTGCGTGAGGAGTTCGAGACCACACCGGACGTCGCTGGGGAGCTAGATCGCAAGACCAGAATGAGCCGTGTGAATCCGTTGTTCGTCCTCCGCAATCATGTCGCGCAGTCTGCCATTGATTTCGCGATGGAGGGCAGCTACGACCAGGTGGAGCACATCTTCAACTTGCTGACGCATCCGTACGACGAAGGCAGTGCTTGCGACCGGCAGTACGCGTTGCCATCCACGACTTCGCTTCGTGTGTCATGCTCGTCGTGAAGACATCAGCGACCACCACTGCAAAGGGCGCGCGCTCTTTCCAAAACCGGTGGCGTTCGGCGGCGGTTGGCAGGTGTGGGCACCGCACGTAGGCAGGCTGACAGAACGACTCGCAGGGTCTGTCCTAACGTCAGCAACGATCACACGAGAGACGTAGCAGCAGAGAGAGAGGAGGAGTGTGTGGGAGCGCGAGATGGCGTGCCGTTGGTGTCGTTAATCCATCCACACATTCAGCCAACCTTTGGTCACTTCGGGAGAGTGGCTTGAAAGCCTGCTCACCGCATCAGCTTCGCCGCTACGATGGACACGGTGCGCAGCGATTTCTCAGAGGAAAGCCTCAATTCGAGCCGCTTCGGCGGCGCGGCCATCAACATGGCGTCGCTGGGGCAGTCCTTCTCGGGCTCCATTGGCAGCAGCAGATCCACGGCTCGGAGCGACTTCGTCAACACCTTCGAGCAGAAGTTTCTCGAGCGCAAAGCCGAGAAGAAAAAGCGACAAAAGGACCGCGAGCGAAGGACGCTGGCACACGGTAACCAGCAACCAACGATCGAACAGCTCCGAGCGGCAGAGCGCGAGGTGGAGCGGCAAGCACGGCGGAAGGAGATGGAGGCGTGGCTACCAACACCGACGCAGCTCAAGCAGATCGAACGACAGGGCAAGAAGCGTAGTCGTCAGCGCATGCGGGAGCTTCTTGGTTGGTACACCTATCCTGAAGACACAGCGACGCCGCCGGACGAGTCGAACCAGAACCAAGCGGCAGCACCATCACCATCCAGTTCGCAAGCGGACTCTGGAGGGGAATCACGTCCGTTGGGCATCAAAGCCATCGCTGGAGCAGCTGCCGACCGCGTGTACACGACGATTGCGCTACAGGGCGAAATCGAGCAGGTGAAAAGCCAATTGGCCGTGCTCGAGGAGCTAGGTCGTTCCAGACAAGCGATTCGTACAGAGCACGCACAACCAGCACACAAGGCGTTGGCTGTGAGAGGTCCGCGGCGGCGCACTGTGCACAGCAACCAGCAACTCGCGCCGTTGACTCCGCCACGGAAGTCTAGTGCTGGTCTGCGAGCATCGGTGAGTAATGCAGAGCTCGCGACGCTGCATGCTCGGCAGGCAGCCGCGAGAGCGCACTTGGGGACGTCTACGTCCACACCGTTCGTCCGCACTTTTGGGGACGACGATGACGACGCGGACGAAGCAGAGCTGGCCCACTTTCTCGCCCGACATCGTCGCCAGGTACGAGACTTGCTATGATCATTCGTTGTCACCGCAAGCATTGATTCATGTTGCGTTGTTGACAGCACAAGCAAGGTGGTGCCGCTCTCACACTGCAATCGTGCTGGCGCATGTACAAATGTCGACGCAAGTATTTGCGCTGGCGTCGCCATCGCTGGAGCCATCGCCGCACAATCTTCGAGGTCTGGGTCCTCGTGCATCGCATCAACCGACGTGCCCGCCTTTCGTTGCTGCGCAAATATGTTCGACTGTGGAAAGATGAAGTGGAAGTTGTGATCAGCGTGCGTGCCGATCCTTTCGGTTGTCTGCTCCCACCTCCATTGCTTCTAGCTCACGGTTGTGTCTCTGTGTGCTGTGTTGGTACTGTTTCTTTGTGGTCGTCCTTCTGTATAGCTTCGCGCCATCGAGCTCAAGCTGTTTCGAGACTCGGTGACACAAAAGGAACTGCCAACGCTCGTGGTGAACCTCGTGTTCACGTCGAGCGAGCACACGATCCGCAGTGCCAGCGCTCTTCAGGCTGCTCGTGCGAGGGCATCCGTGACCGCCGCAAACGCACCGAAGTTCTTCAACTCTGCCTACGCCGCAGTGGAAGAAGCCAAACTGGACGTGCGTGGCCGAGTGCAGCAGATGCGTCTCATGCACATGGAGGCTCGGCAGGCCATCATCAAGCGGATCGTGCAGCGCACGTTCCTCATCTGGAAAAAAGAGCACCAAAACAACAAGCGGATCGGTCTGAACGCGCAGCTGTGCATCAAGCGCGCAGCACGCTTGGCGTTCAGCAAGCGTCCCGTGTGGTCAGGCGAGAAGCTGATGCTCATTTTTGAGGTCTGGGCGCGTTGGGCGTCCTTCAGTCGATGCAAACGTTTGGGCATCCCCATGCCACACTACTCGCGCTCGCTGCCACATTGGGACGTCTGGCAGCATAACTACCAGGAGCGCCAAATCCGCAAAATCAAGGCGGCGGCCAAGTCGCCGCTGGCGCGTATGCGCCGTTGCTTTGCGGCCGTCAAGCTCTACACGTCGTTTGCATCCGTGAAGCGCGCCAAGAACGACCTGGCGTCGCACC
Organism: Lagenidium giganteum; assembly: GCA_002286825.1. Lineage (NCBI taxonomy): Eukaryota > Oomycota > Peronosporomycetes > Pythiales > Pythiaceae > Lagenidium > Lagenidium giganteum. The sequence goes on from NSDO01000363.1 coordinate 27,492, forward strand.
ACTACCTCCAATACTTGTGCTGTTCCGTGCTATTGGAGTGGAGAGCGGCCATCGCGGAATCCGCCAGCAACAAGAAGCTGCTGCGTCGGATGCTACAGCGCCTGCGCGACTACGCGCGCGTCAAGATCCGGCTACGACCACGCAAAGAGAAGGTCAAGGAGCTGTTTGTGCACTATCGCTGGCGACAAACCTACCGCGCATGGAAGAGCGTGCAGCTGCGTAGCGCATTCCGGCGAGAGATGAGTCTATCGCGTCTGGAGCACTGGCGCTGGCGCGGCAAAGTGCAGCGCATCATCTTCATCTGGATGGGCGTCAAGAGCCAGGATGCCAAGTGGAAAACGTTCGAGGCGTGGCGCCACTACTGCAGTCGGCGCCGCCTGTATCTGACGCTACGCGTGCATTGTGGCAAACTACGCGCTCGGCACTTGCTGTTTGCCGTCTTCAACGCCTGGAAGGCCGTCGTGTGGAAGCAACAGGAAGACTTTCTTGAGGATCACCTGCAGCTGAGCGCCTGGGACGCGTACAAAGAGCTGTCCCCGCTTGTGCCCATGCTCTTCTACGGCTGTTACTCGGACGCCGCAGCGATCTTCGGTGGTATTGCTTCGGATGAATCCAAGGATGATGACGACGGCGATGACGACCAGGACGGCTCCAACGATGGCAGCGACAGAGAAGACAGCAACGCTAGTGACAACGAAGACGCTGACGATGCCGATGCGCAAGCACAAACGAACGCCATGAGTGAGAGCAACGCCGAAGAAGAGCTAGCCGAACGCCTGAAGCGCAACACGCTAGTCGTACGTTTCCATCGTTTACTGACCGAAGGCAGCATCGTGGAAGCTAGAAACGCCGTGTTACGCTCCAAGCACTTGATCAACGCGGCAGAAGAGAGCACGGGCAACACGGCGCTGCATGTGGCGGTACAGCTTGAGGACAGTGTGCAGCGCATCGAAGTGCTGACGCTGCTATTAAGTGAAGGCGCTGCCTCGTGGCACCGCAAAAACGTGCATGGGCTGACACCCAGGCAGCTCACGGACGATGCCGACGTCCGCTACCTGCTCGACAATGGTGTCTACGCCTACTACTCGAAGGACGCGTTGCGCAATGCCCGTTTGTGCCAGACGAACGTCTCTCGTCACCTCCACACCATCCATGAAGACTATTCGCGTTTGGCTTGGTGCATGGTGACGCTGATGACGAGCGAGTGGTGCCGTGGTCTGCGTGAAGGTGGTGCCCTACACCGCGAGTGGCACAGTGTGCTCGTTGACGAGCACTGGCTCCGACAGGAGCGCATCTTCTTCGCGTCGACATCGGGCCACTTGCCCGGGATCATGCGTTGTCGCGCATTCCTGAACGGTATGAAGCGGTTGTTGTCGCAGACAACGCGGGATGTGCACACAATGCAGTGGCGGCAGTTCACGGGGCGGCAGGGAAGTGGTGCGGACACGGTTGCCACATTGACGCCGCGAGAGCGCGATCGACGCCACATCCTCAACCTTGAAACTCAACGCATTGTGATGCGCGACAGCACGCGAGTTGATGCAGCGTCCGTGCCACTCCAATGGGTAATCGATCCCGACGAGTCAGCGCCGACATCGTCCGCTACTACGTCCACGTCTTCGACGAATGATGTGTCCGATGTGGCTTTTGAAGAACTGGAGCGCGATGCGCGAGCCAAGCAAATGGGCGACCTTGAAGGCTACGCTCGGTTGCTGCTGACGCCGACGCTCGATTACGAGGCCGTGGAGAAGCCGTTGGTGCACAGCTACGTGGGTGTGCTCTTTTCGCTCAATGTACCGGAAGACGATGTGTACGAGGAGGGCTTTTCGCTCCAGGATTTCTGCGACGAGCTCGAGCAGCGCGTGCTGACGTATTATCACGGCGCGGCCGAGCGCGAGGCCACACTGTGGAAACAATTGACTACGCAGTGGCCTGACGTGGCTTTAGCCGGGGTCCCTGGGCTGCCGCTGCTCCGGTACTTTGCGGACGAAGCCGATATGGTTTTCCACTTCGAGCTGGAGCTCTTCCGCATTCAGATGAAGGAGCACAGACACTTGGCACGCACAGGCGAGCAGTCAGCCGACGAACAAATGCACGCGCAGTTGGCGCTGCAGGCTCAAGTGGAGAGTCTCCTTGCTTATCTCAAACGGCGGCTCCGTCGGATGGACAAGAAGAAGGCAAAACTCGACGACACGATCGCGGAGCTAGAAGCGCGATACCAGAAGGCACTGTGGGTCACGACCAAGCGCACCAAAAACATCACGCGGGCACGGATGGAGCTGGAGCAGGCTCGGTTGACGATGGCGGCGCGGTTGATCAAGCACGCCGACGCTGAAGAACTCTTGGCGCACCTGGAAGCCATGAAGGAAAAATTAATGACACACACCAGTGATAGCACTCCAAGGGTTGACACACCAAGATCGTTCCGAAGCGCGGATACCTCGGCCAACGCTGAGCTATCGATCAAACGCGCGTACATGCAGATGGAATACAGCAAGTACCAGCGCTGGTTTCACTGCCTCAAGCAGCAGCAGCAGCAGCACGCACCCACGACCAACCGCGAGCGCGGATCGACACCAGGTCCGGCGGCTGTCACTAGTGTCAACGAAGCACGCGTGCAGTTCAAGCAGGCGATGGTAGCGCTGCGGGCGCTGGTGGTAGCTAACTCTCTCCGGTCCTGTTGTTTCTGGCTTGCTGAGCACATGACCATGTCTAGCGACGTCGACCTACACCACCAACAGCATGACCAGCCTTACAACCGCAAGTCGGACGGATTGATCGACCTGCCTTCTCGGCGCGGCACAAATCAGTTGGAACCGTTAGGTGCCGGGAAACGGCGCAGCAGCATCGCTAACACGCGCTCGGTCATCGAGACGCTGCAGCGCTCGAGCGTCTACGCCGAACTGGTGGAGAAGGAGGCGTTGATGATGAAAGAGTCGTATCTATCGAGCGCCGAACTGCTCTTCCCAGCCGAACGCCATGAGATTCGCGAGCGCAACCACCAAAAGGCCGAAGCTGAGCGCAAGGCAGTGCTCACGTACACGGAGCTGAATCCAATAACCAGGGAGCCCGAGAAGCCGCCCGTGCACCTCGTGCCACTGCCGACCACGGCTCGAACACCAGGATTAGATGTGGATGCAATTGCCACTGCCAACTGCAAAACCAATCGTAAGCGAGAAGAGCTCAAGCTTGCTATGCTCAAGTACCAGGCCGACCGACAGGCTCACAATGATCGCCTGCGCGATCTCGTTAGTGACGATGGATCGGCCACGCCCTCAACGTTCGATGTGTTGCCTACGATCTGCGGTCTCACGTTTGAGTTTGGAAACTTTGCAAGCAAAACCGAGGCATCAGACGTGCGCATGGAGGCAGCGGTAGACGATGGCGCCGACAGCGACGCAGCTGCAGCAGACCCAGAAGTAGTCGCTGCAGCAGAGCGAATCTGGAAGGGCGATCGCAACTACACTGGTAGTCGCGGAATGGTGCGAACCGGGTCAACCAAGACAGACCTCGGGGCGGAAGAAGACACCGCAAACCTCAGTGCATCCTATCGCGTCTACAGCGCATCGAGGGATCGGCGGTATCTCTCGCGCATCCGCTCGTTGAGTATCTCGGAAGACGTCAGCGTGCCATCCACCCCGTCGTACGACAGCGCCACAACAGCGCCCAGTGGCATCCCGTCCATCGAGGGCATGCCCGGACCACGCAACGGAGATGGCAGCGTGGTGTTGACCGATGAGGATCGTCGCGAGACACCAGATTACGAGAGTATCACGCTCGGCGACTCTGCCCGCGAGCTCGGTGAACACACGATGGACGGCGTCAGTGCGGCGCTGTACGAGATGAGCGAAGATGGCGCCGACGCGGCCGTCATCACCGACGCCACAGAAGACACAGCACGCCCGATCGGTGCCTCAAGTGTTGACGAATCAGCCTTCTTCGAGGACGCGCTGCATGAATACTTGATACGCATCCGCCACGACACAATGCAGTCGCGAAGCGCCGTCGACGTCTTGAGTTTGCTCCAGGCCACGGTGACCGAATCAACGCCTGTTCTCACTAGCTCGACGCCCAACGACGCCACGCCAAGCGGCACCCATCGCAAAGCCATCCGGACGCTCCATAGTGTGCAGTACAGCCCCCCACGCTCCAGCGGCTTCCCACTGGTTGTGCAGAGCCTCAGTCGCAACGAATCTCGACCTCGACCAATGGAGGAAGACGACCTAATCGAGTTTTCTCCGTTTGAGATCGCACACATGAAGCGCATGCTTCATGGACGTCTGCCCCACGCACGAACGCATCTACCAGACACGCAGATGCAGCTCCAAGGTGTCGCTGCAAACATGCGCGATCGACAGATCACGCCTGCGCAAGTCGCTGCCACCGCAGCGACCACGAAGTCCCGTGCGACAGCGGCTGCAAGAACGAAGAAGGACAAAGGCAAGAAGGCAACACAGGCGCCAGCACAGTCCACCGTCGATGATTGCAGTCCACGAAGTGCCATGCGAGAGCAGACGCCCGTGTTCGCTGTCCACATCAGGACGACCGCGTCTGCAGACGCACAGGTTGTGGGCCCGGTGGAGAAGCGGGATAGCTCGCCCGTGAAGAACAGTGCGGTGGCCACTAAGGAGTCGTCGCACGCCGCGATTCGTGTGCGTCAGATGGAGCTGCCGAACGAAGAAGAAGATGATGCCGATGCCTACCTTGTGCAGTTGCCGCACGAGCGTCCGCTGAAAGACGAAGGCAAGCTAGTGACAAAGCGGCGCCGTCCGCCAGGCAAACCAGCCACGACGACGCCAACGTTCAGCACTGCTCCGTTCCGCGATCACTTGCAGCTCGACGGCTCCAAGATGCATACATCCAGCTCCGAGCCCGTACTCGGCTCTAAATCGGAGCTCATGGCTTCCGCTAGAACCAATGCTTCATCTCCAGCACGAGCCCATGACGTGCATGACCCAGACCTAGCCAGCAAGAAGGCAATTTGGCAGTCGTTCACCAACGCACCAGTGCCTGCCGCCGTCCAGAACGCCTATGCTGAAGTCTACCCAGGATTATACGAACGAACAACTGACGCCGGGAATGTGAGCCCGACTGGGAAAGCCACTGGCATGACGGACGGCAAGGAAGGTCGTGGAAGTCTGCTGCGTGTCCGATCGATGCTTGATGTCCACAACCCATCACAAGGCGAGATCTCTCGTAACAAGCAGTTCTGGAAAGCGGTGGAGGGCTACAAAGCCATCGGTCGATCGGGTGCAGTGCAACACAGCGACGCGGTAGCGCTCGAACGTCGTCGGGCAAAGGCACGAGAGATCTTCGATGAGTTCATCAACGATCTCAGCAGCCACCAGCTCGATTGGATCCCGATGTACGCCGACCAAGCCAGTGACGTGCGGCATGGTCTGCACGCAGCATTGCCCTCGCTCTTCGACTTGCTGCAACAAACGGCGCAGCTCCGCATCTCCGCCGCAGTGGCGCAACGCCAACGCCCAGATTGCAACGAGTGAAGCAGCTAGGCGCGACCGTATCGTTGTGGATACCGTGCGCTGCGAATCGCGGCTCATATCTACACAGTACAGAGCTTGGTTGCGGCCTCATTCAATGTCTGCACACGCATGGCAGCGCTCCAACGGCTTGAGCGTGTAAGGGAACACACACACTGCACTAGCTCAGCGTCGTGATCTCAGCGACACCATCGTCGCCCTCAAATCCTCAATGAACATCAAAGACTCGTTCCGTTAAGGCACCAACGTGAGAAACTTAGCGCAGACCGACCCTGGGACCAGCTTCGTCTAAATGTTTCGCGGCTCGCCAGCTTATCTATTTCGGATAAGTTGACTCGGTCCTAGGCGGACACAACGGCCGAGGAGCCTATTGCCACATGGTGGAGAGCGCGCTGCGAGCAGCCACGTGAATGAAGCAATGACCAAAGAGAAGGCGCCCCACGAACATGTGGCAGTCGTGGTGCACCCGACACCCGAGGAAGGGCTCGCGCGTCCAGCGCCGCCACCAAGCATGACCCAGCGGTTCTTTTCCATCCGCCACCCAGCTGTCCCCAAAGCAATCGACACAGGACCACTCACAGCCACGCAGCGCGTGGACCGCGTGCTCAAGCAGTACGCCAGTCGCATCTGCGGCAAGCGCTGCGAGAAGTTGCGCCATGCGCTGCGCATTCCGGACGACGAGTTCAGCGACAGCCGCGACGCGTACAACCCGAAGAAGAAGCCACTGCGCTTCATCCACATTCACAAAGAGGAACTGGACGTCAGCCGCGACTTTTTCCACAAAACACGGCATCTGCTCTTCGAACGTGAGGTCGTTGACCGCGAGGTGTGCGATCTCATGGACAACCGTGCCATCTACAACGACGACCTCGCCGTCATTTACGCCATGTATGGCGCCGTTCCCGAAGATAGCGAGGAAGGATAGGGACAGCGTCGTCCCATGTTATATAGTACATAATGTCTATCTACAATTTTATAGTAGATTTTATCTACTATATAGTATTTTTATGTGGCTGTATCGTTTGTTAGGTGTCCTCTAGTTCGGGACGTTGGGGATAATCACAGTGTAAACACGGTGCTTTGCCAATCAATGCGTGTGATCAGTTGAAGAAGCACACGCACCAGAAGCCACGATCAAGAAGCAGCTCAGCTCAGCTCAGCTCACACGGCCCAGACGACCACAACACAATCAGCTCAAGCCCGGGAAGAACGAAGACAGACAGACAGACAGGATGAGCGAGCAGCTGGACATTCAGGGGCTGTTTGGAGTGGCGGGAAAGGTGGTGCTGATCACAGGCGGCGGCCGGGGCATCGGCCGCATGATGGCCGAAGGGTTCGTGCGCAATGGCGCCAAGGTGTACATCGCGTCGCGCGACATCAAGGCTTGTGAGAAAGCAGCCGAAGAGCTCAACAAGCTCGGTCCAGGCCAGTGCATTCCGGTAAGCTTGTGCTTGTGGTCAATGTCGTCCGTGCGGTGATAGGATCGACTGGATGGTTTGGCGGTGTTGGGGGATGACGTAGCTGCAAGCCAACCTGAACAATGAAGCAGCGTGCAAGGCGCTTGCTCAGCAGATCGCATCGAAAGAAACCAGGCTCGACGTGTTGATCAACAACTCCGGATTTGTTTGGGGTGGTGATATCAACAGCCACCCAGAACATGGTGAGTTCTCCTCCCTCCATGTCCATGTTGAAGTGCTGGTTCTTAGTGCTGTTACCTGTGCGGTTGATGTCCAGCCTGGGACCGCGTGCTGTCATTGAACGTGAAGGCGCCATTTTTTCTCGTTAAAGAACTGCTGCCGTTGCTCGATGAAGCAGCCACTTCGGAAGGTGGTGCGCGCGTCATCAACGTCGGCTCGATTGGCGGTCTGGTGCCACAGAACGTCCCTGCGTTGGCCTACGACACCTCCAAGGCTGCCGTGCATCACCTCACTCGTGTTCTTGCGGCCAAGCTGGCTCGCCGACCAAACGGCGGTCACATCGCCGTGAACGCAATTGCGCCAGGCTTGGTGCCGACCAAGATGACCAAGGGCATTGAGTTGGTCACGGGCACGCCGTTCAAGGACCTCGCTTCATACATTCCACTGGAACGATACGGCTACCCCCACGACATGGCTGGTATTGCGATCTTTCTGTCCTCTCGTGCATCGTCGTGGATCACGGGCGTTGTCATCGCCATCGACGGCGGCCAAGTCGGCGCGTCCGAGACTTATATGGGTGCCGCCAAGCTTTGAGCTCTGGTAATGGTAAATACCATTTATCCTCTCTCTTGAATAATTGAAAATAATTTCTTGGCAATGGTGGCTGCAGCAGTGTCAATGACGATGTCGAGCAACAATGATGCATCGCTTCGGCGAGCTGCAGGTGCGCTGCTGTGGCGTTGGCTCGACGACGATCACGGCACTGACAGCTCGCGTGTGAATAGACTTGATCGCTCGTGCCGATTTCTTGTTGGTGGCGGCTGGCGCTGGTTTCTCGGGTGCGTGGAAAATGATCACCACGTCGTTTGGTCGACTGGCTCCTGACAGTTCTGCTGGTTGTAGCCGACTCTGGGCTCCCTGTGTACAAGTACGCCATCAATCCTGCGCAGCAAAGCCGAAGGATATGAATTCTCACTGGCAGTGGATATGTCTGCAGTGATATCGCCAATGTGGCGGCCTACCAAGAGCAAGGGCTCGAGTACCAGGATTTGTGTGACCCATACTGGGTGCGTCACATGTGCGTCTCCCGACGCCCCAGTTGTCATGGGCTGACGCATGGTTTGTATTGTGTGTCGGGATGTAGCTGGAAGAAGACCCAGAGCTGTTTCTAGGCTTCTGGGGAGGCTGCCTCAATATGTACCGCGATGCGACCCACCATGACGGGTGCGTGCCCTTCACTTCGCCGTCCATCGCCCATGGGTGGCGTCGATCTAACTCTCTGAAATGTGAAGCTACAAGATCCTGCAGCGCTGGAAGCAGCGCATGAGCGCCAATGCCGCGGTGGTTTCTGCGTTTCAGCAGGAATTCCAGACACTGGCACATCAGGGCGCACTGCCGACCGATGTGCACAGCCACGATGTCTCGAGTGATCCGTTCTTTGTCTACACATCAAATGTGGACGCACACTTCCTGCGCGATTTTGCTCAGAAAGAAGTGTACGAGATTCACGGCAACGTTGAGGCGTGGCAGTGCGCTACGCCTGCTGAGAGCAAGCGACGGCCGTGCGAAGGCGTGTGGCGGGTCCCGTCTATCTTTCGTTTCGACATCGATAGCACGTCGTTGCGAGCAAGAGATGGCGCCAACAATCGTGCCTTCCCACGCTGTCGTCAGTGCTCTGCTATTGCACGCCCAAATGTGCTCATGTTCCACGACAAACAGTGGATCGCTAACGTGCACGACGAGGTAAACTAGCGCAGAAATGGAGAAGGAAGCGCTGTTCCACTGACATGTTGTTCATGACTAGCGCCGTTATGTGGCTTGGGAAGCGGTGATGGAATATGTAAGATTGGATGTCTTCATAGGATGCATGGCATTGTGAGCGTTGGATTGACGTGAAGGACTACGCAGATGCTGAGCAAGAACCCAGCTCTTCAAGTCGTGGTGCTGGAGATTGGATGCGGCACACGCGTAAGCAAACATCAGTGCGTCCCATCGGATAATAACGGCCTGTGCTGACGTCACGATGCTTTGGTTGCTCGATCAGGTGCCGTCAGTACGCAAGGAAACCGAGATGGTGGTGGCTGATATCTTCGAGAAGTGCGGTCATCGCTCCCAGGCTCACCTCGTGCGCATCAATCCGGATGCCTTGTCGTGCGAGGATGAAACGCTGCTTGTGAATGATCTCTTCGTCCCGATTCAGTCGGGAGGGTTGGCTGCGCTCAAGCAGATCGACGAGCTCATTGGATCGCCAGTGTCATCATCAACCTAACGTGTGGTAGTAAAGATTGCAAGCTATCACGTCATTGTCGGAGGTGTTGCTGTCGAAGGTGCTGCCGGTGGAGATGTCGCTGCATGGGATGCTGCTACTGGGGACTTCGCACTCGGGGATGCTTCTGCCAGGGACTTTGCTGCTGGAGGTCGCAAGTCGACATTGAACTCGAAGCCAATAAAGTGATCTTGGTCAGCTCGTTTCACTCGTATTGAAGGTCGGGAGCTGCGCTCCAAAACGTCGTCAAAGTCGTGCACAGCTGTATTGCAATTGACTTTGGTCTCGTCGATAACTGGGGCGAACGGTGGCTTCATCGTTTGCGCTTCATAGGCGCTCCAGTCAAATTCGGCGAAATATTCGTGCTTCATCACTTCGTCCACTCCTCCTTTGAATCCAAGTCGCTTTTCCTCCAGCGGATGGAGCAAACTGCGCAGCAAATCTTTGCATACCGGGCTGATCGATGAAAACGAATCTCGCAGCAGCTCCTCTGGATAATACTTAACCTCGAGCTCTTCTGTCAGCCCATTCCAGATGTCTGGACATGCATCAAGGCGCGACTGCACCGATCCTTTCCAAGGTCGCTTCTTAAATACTAACTCGAACACGACGATGCCGAGGGAGTATAAGTCTGAGGCTACACCGTGATCAGCGTTTCCCCGGAGCAATTCCGGGGCCATGTACGCCGTTGTGCCGCTGTTGCTTCGGAATCGCATGGTTTCTGTCTTGACGGACACGCCCAAATCGGTGAGTCGGGGATAGCCTTTGTTGTCGAGGATAACGTTGTCTGGCTTGACGTCTCGGTGCAAGATTTGCTGCGAGTGGAGGTACTGAAGCGACAGCAGGATGCCTGCCGCGTAGAACTTTGCGTCGCTCTCCGAGAAGGGCGTCGTGCGTGCCTGCATTTGAAACTTCAGATCGCCGCCGAGTAATAAATCCATGACCACGTAGCAATTATCCACATCCTGAAACGCGTGGTGCATCGCAACAATGTGAGGGCTACGAATCGTGGCCAGCAAGTTGCGTTCGTTCCAGATCATGCGCACGCAGCTCCTTTGCACGACCACCACCTTGGACAATGTCTTGAGCGCAAACCACTGTGGCGGCTTGGTCTTCTTGCGGATTACGGCATTGACCTTGCCGAACCCACCCTTCCCGACCACACGATGAACCTCGAAGTGTTTCATGCTTAGCGTTTGCGCATTGTCGTCAACGTCGTTCCCATCCATGACACCACACGCGGCGCCCATGCTCGTGCCGCTTCCTCTTTTGCGCGCTTCCTGGAAGGCTGATGACTGCACACGACCAGACCCACGGGAACGGATTGCAACGACAATTGATACCATCGACGTTATATTTGGATCGATGCTGCACATTATCCCCAGCCTGGTGCCTGCACAGCCTGATGCAACGACCTGCCAAGTCTGTCGAAGTGTTCCTGAACAAAAGCAGCAATCGACGGAGTTAGAACAATGACGGCATTCGGAGCATCCAAGCAAAGAAAGCGAGCGAACCTGGCTAATAGAAATCTCCTCCGTGAGAATCCGGGCGTACATGTCCTCACTCAGCACATCGAAGCCTCGTTGGTCGGTGGCTACGACTAGGCCGGCCAATTCAGCGACCGCAAAGCGGAACGAGCGAGGAGATGCCGACGTTTGTATGGACGGATCTTGCCAGCCAAGGCACCTGCCGTTCTCTTGCTGTGGTTTACGAGGAAAGACGACAGCTCGTAGCACAGGCCATCGCGTAATGACCATGTTGAAAGGAGTGTCGTCAGTTTGGAGGATCGTCACAAGGCACTGAATGCCACGACCTAGAGCCATTGCCTGCTCGGCAACTGTCGAACTACCTTCAACGTGCAATGAAAAGCACCGCACAGGCCACGTTGGGATAGTGCTGACGACGCACGTCAATGCAGTGCCAACCGAGGCAGCCACCGGGAACCTGAACATCTCTCGGCTGTCGTGTTGAAGCACAGGAAAACTTGCGAATCCGGTGATGTCACCAAGTGGCGCCAAGAAGTAGCCCTGGAAATGGATGTGATCGACGGAAGACCACGCGCCTCTGCTATTGAAGCCTGATTGTCACACTCGACGTCAGCAGCGTGATCTGCCGCGCAAGTTCAGAGCCCTTCGTCCTCACCCATAGCAAAGTCAGCGGCTGAGATGGAACTGGTGAACAAAATGGCTTCCGTGATCATTCCATCATCGAGCTGCTGTGGCTTCTGTTGGAAGCAGTCCAACACCACCAAAAAGTGGAATGGGACCTGCAGAGTCAGCTTGTTAGTCGTGTTGCTGTGAGAAATTCCACGTGAGCTCGCGCGAGCACGAACCAATGGAGACACATTCACGAGCACAGCGTGCACGCCCGCACGTCGTTGCGCTTTTTCCATCGCAACCATATCTTCGCTGACGACCGCTAACGTAGCACAGACGTGTGTGCTTGAGCTATCTGTCACCGCCATCCCCACGTACTCGTCCAGTCTACATCGAATGCATTCGACATCACGTCGGCACAGCAAGTCCGTCGCGTACCGAGCCAACCCACCTGACTTGCGTGAAATCAAACCGCGCCTTTTGTACAGGTGGCGACGGCGCTGCTGTTGCTGCGGTTGTAGAGGTCGTTGCGGCAGCAGCTTCTGTAGACTGTAGCAGTGAAGGATCAACTGGGCGCTTGTGCTGGAAGCGCAATGAGCCATCGACAGAGACACCGAACGACCCGAGATCTCAGCCACGCTCTCACCTGCGTATGAGCAGGATTGTACTGCACCACCGCGCGCAGCGTCCCTGACATACATCGACGCACTGCGTCTTCAGGCGAAGAGAGCAGCACGCCCTTCGACGCTGCCACGCGCCATCGCGCTCGGAGCTGCTCCGTCAGATCGCTCGCCATTTGTCGGCGTCCGCTGTACCACGTCACACATGGACGCGGGAGTGATGGTTATCTGTCCGGTGCTGATTGGCGGGAATATCTACCAATCCTGGCTCGCCGGTGCCGTGTTGGGGTGCAGCGACCTCGACAGAGAACACTTTGGCGACCATGGTGCGGCCCATGCTGACGGGATCCGGCGGTGGTCCGGGATATATGGGCACTCAATGAAAGACGTTATGGTGCTGTGCAGTTTGGTGGATTTGGTGACAACCCGTTTGGTGTCAACTTCAACTTTGGCGGCGATTTCCCGCAGCGGTAAGCCAGAGAAACTCGGGTCGTGTCACCCGGAGCCGTCCTGTGTTTCTCATGCGTTTGCGTGGGCGTGTTGGTGCCAGGTTCGACGAGAATTATCGCGTCTACCCAGTGTCGTTCTGTGACAAAGGCCATCTCGAGGATGGCGACAAGAGTGAGCGGGTTTGCGGTTGTCTGTTGGGCTCTGGAGGACTGTCGTAACGCGGGTTGTTCTTGCAGTTCTGTTGCCACCATCGGCTTTGGAAACGCTGGGTACGTGGCTCACCAGCGTCACGGCAAGGACGTTGACACGCGTCCTTATTAACATTCTTGTCTGTCTGTGATCTCGACAGCTCGCTTGCACATCGAATATCCGATGCTGTTCAAGGTGATCAACGAAGGGGCGAACCGTCATTCGCACTGCGGTGTGCTCGAATTCAGTGCGCCAGAGGGCACCTGCTACATGCCGTACTGGATGATGCAGAACTTGTTCATCAACGAAGGCGGTATCCTGAATATCCAAAACGTGTCGCTCCCAAAGGCGACGTTCGTTAAGATTCGGCCGCAATCTCAGGACTTCCTCGACATCTCGAACCCGCGCGCTGTGTGAGTCAATGGTTGTCCGTCCCGACGGTCATTCAACTGACTAACTTTGGATGACGCAGCCTGGAAGCTTCGCTCCGCAAGTTCTCGTGCATGACCATTGGTGACACGATTTGCTTGAAGTACAACAACAAGAATTTCATGCTGGACGTCCGCGAAGTGCGACCTGGTCCTGCTGCCTGCATCATTGAGACTGATTGCGAAGTAGACTTTGAGCCACCAGCGGATTACGTGCCTCCAGTGCCGCAGCAGTCGTCGAGTGCCGCTCCACCAGCAGCGCCGTCCTCGCTCCCTTACGGAGGTTTGTGCTGGCGCGCCGACGTGGATTAGTGTCCATGTAGCTGATCGCTCTGATGACGAACCGCAGGTGTGCCGACGATGAGTGCCAAGGACGTGGCAGCAGCCGCCCGACCGGCACGAAGCGGCCTCGGTGGTGGCGGATTGCGTCTGAAGAAGGGCAATGACCGCAATGCGACTGACGCGACCGCGTTGCGTGCAGCCCGGTTGCGCAAGTTCGAAGTGTTCCATGGCACCGGTCAATCTCTCAGTGGCATTGCGTCCACGTACACTGCACCAACCACAACAGCAGCGGCCACCTCAGCTAGTTCAACGGACTCTGCTGCAGCGTCCACCACTAGCGCGTCGTCCTCCGCGCCAGCAAGTACTGACGCCGACAAAAAGCCTGAAGCCGAAGCCGAAGCCAAACGCGTTCCCTTCCAAGGCCCAGGTCGACGCTTGCGGTAGAGCATTTGCGTGCATGGCATGCTGCTCCATGGCATTCAGTCAGTCAGTCAGTCAGTCAGTCAATCAATCAACGAGTCAATCAATCGGTGGGGTGGAAAATGACACTAAACAGACAATAACATGGTGGTGCCACTATTTTGGTAAAGTTGGTCGGCTCTATTTTGGTTTGGCGTGTCAGGCGTCATCAGTGGGAAGTGCGCCGCTGGAAGCTCACACCCCACACGCCCAAGCCCAACCGGGAGGGAGCTCACGGTCGGCGTCGTCGCACTGAGCAGCGCAGCACCCGGCCGCGTGCGCGCACACTCGGAAGCCAGCTCCAGTGGACGCAGCGACTGCCGGTCCACTGCGTCGACGAGTCCGCCACCTCCGATGCTCAATCGCGTGCTGAGCAAGCTCCTGCGGGAGACATATGGGCATGAGCTGAGTGTGTATGCGCTGGCCGTGGCGGCCGCGGCACTGCTGCTCAGCTCGGCGCTCTACTTCCTCTCGCCGCTGCTGGAAGACGACTATCATATCTACCAGCAGTACCTGCCGTGGGTGTACTACCTCGACTGGGGCCAGTACGACTCGTTCATCGTGGACCATGCCGTCGTGTTCCTGGCCATTTCGTTGCCAATGATGTGGCTGTTCCTCATGAACGTGGCGTACTCGAGCGTGCAATCACGACTCGACGTCGCACTGTTGCTACTGCGGATGACGTGCTGTCTGACGGTGTGCTGCTCGCTCACGGTCATTCTCACCGACTTCCTGTCGCGACGCGTCATGATCGCCATCATCTCCCTGGCGTACGGTGTGCTGGGGCTTGTGTACTCGTGGACGGTGCCCGCGTGGCGCTGGTACATGCGCGAAGCACGTGTGAATGGACTCGTGACGTTCATGCCTGAGGCAGTGCAGCACATGCTGCTTCGCATAACGGTACTCGAGTGGTTGACCGACACGTCGTTCATGGACCAGATCAAGCAGTTCCTGCCATTTCTGCTGCCTTTGACCAAGTCAGAACAGAACCGATTGCTTGATCAGCTGCCAGCAGAGACGCAGATCCTGATGACGCGTCCGGGCATGATCGGTTTCCTCCCGGAATCGATGCAGCGCGTGCTTCTGCCGGCAGACGAATGCCTCAGCGACGCGCACGATCTCCCTGCTCTCGAAAACTGCGACCACACCGACCAAGACGACGCGTCGTCAATTGCGATCACGGAGCTGCAGCTACCGCCGAGCGCATCGGCTGGCTTTGAGTTCCACTCGCCCGAAGTCGAAAGCAAGTCGCTCGTGTACCAGCAACAGGCCGTCAGCACGCAGCAAGAGATCATCACCGACATCGTCAGCAAGCGCTTCTGGAAGTACGTGTGCTTCTTGACGTGACGGTGTTGGTATCTAACTGACTGTCACATTTGTGCTGCAGAACGTGTTCGGACATGATGAGTTTGCCGTCCTCTGAGACGCTGGATCGAACCGCTGCTATCTCCAGCGCTCTCCTCGTTCTCCAGGTGAATACATTTCAAGTACTTCGGACCAGTGACGCGCATGCTGATTTGATTCAAACTGCGTCTTCGTTCGCTTTGTAGGTATATTCCTCCCGTCGAAGCCGCCGCACTGTCCTCACCGTCATTCAGTTCATGCTTGCGTCGTCGCTGGCGTCTGTCGCGGGATTAGCATTGTTTGTGCGTCTACTCCAGCTCACGGACGTGCGGCAGCAGTCGATGCAGTTGATGTATAAGCTCGTGCAGCACTTTGTCCGCCAGAACAGCCTACGAAGCACAAAGCAAATTGCTGACAGTGCGAATTCCGCGGGTCCTTTCACTGCACGCAAGGCCGCAACTTCCGCCACACTCGTGTTCGCAGCGGTGTACGCGCTACGCAAGCTCAGAAGATAGAGCAGGCAGCGCAGACAGGAGGCTGAACTAATGAACACATGTACAACGACGTCTCAAGCTACGCCCCCGCGCTTGGCGCGATCATCTGAGCAATAGCTTTTGATTTGCTAGCACAGCAACAGGTCAGCCGAGCTACACACACATCCACGTTCTCTTGCGACAGACTTCAGCCTCACCGACCAGACATGCGGATTGGTAAACCTGCAGCGCCACTCCCTAATGTTCCACGTCTGCTTTCATCACAATACCGGCAGCTTGTGCGAATGACGTACACGTGAACGCACGTTTCTTGTGCGGATCGCCGATTCAATGCGATTCATTTATTGTGAAAAACATCACTACATCTGTATGGTCATGCACGACGCTGGCGGAGGACAACAAATGTCAAAACATCCTACACCTGCACGCGCGCCTGCAGCCACTGCGCGAGGTTGGCCAGGTCACGGTCGAAGCACGCGCTCTTGATGCGAATGCGCTCGAGCGTCGCGTCCAGCACGCGCTCGTACACTG
This sequence comes from Lagenidium giganteum, assembly GCA_002286825.1. Lineage (NCBI taxonomy): Eukaryota > Oomycota > Peronosporomycetes > Pythiales > Pythiaceae > Lagenidium > Lagenidium giganteum. The sequence continues at coordinate 43,789 of NSDO01000363.1, forward strand.
GGTGCTTGCGGGTGGCCATGAACTCTTCGACCTCACGAGCCTTGGCCTCCGACTGGAAGCGCGAGATGACGGCGGCAACGATGCGACCGACAATGTTTGGCGCGTACTGCGCGTTAAGCTTCTCCCAGTTCTCCTGCACGTACTTCCAAGCGAAGTTGGCGCCGTTCAAGTCAGCAGCCACGCTGGCAAACGGATACTGGATGTCCTGCGAGCGCACGGCCTTCAGCGACCACTCAATGACGTCGCGCTTCACGTCCAGGCACTTGATCAAACCGATGGACGACAAGCAGTTGAGCTTCTCTTCGATGAAGTCGCTCTCTTCGTACAGTGCACGCAGGTGCTCCATGTGGGTGCGGTCGCCGCGCGACGCCTGGATGCTGAAGACAGTGCCACGCAAATCGGCCGACAACTTGCTGTCCTTGCGGTTGTGCATGTACTCCTGGAACAAGCGCTTGGCCTCCTCAACCACCGCAGCGTCGTCGGCACGACCGAGCATGGCAATGACGTCGCGACGGAAGTGGCCTGTGACCGTGCTTTCGCCGTCGGCCGCCTGCCACGTGAGCTTTTTCATGACACCGCCAAACAGCTCACGAATGTATTGCTGGAACAGTGGGTAGAACTCTTCTTCCTTGAACAGCGCGCTGTAGAAGCCCAGGTTGGACGAGATTTCCTTCCAGCACAAGTGCTCTGGTTCTTCCCGGTACGCGCTGCTGAAGTCCAGGGCCTGGGACACAGGGACGACGCCACTGCGAGCGAATGCGAATACGCTGTTGAGCAAGCTCATGCGCTCGACCGTGTTCAACGTCTTGTCCATCACTGGCTGGCGAAGCGCCGTCCAGCCTTCTGGCGAGTAGTTGACGAGGTAGAAGCCCGACTGGTTTGGGTTGAGCTTGATCCACGCATCTCCGGTTGGGATGGCCGCCGCGATGGCGTCGTCCGCCGACAGTGGCGTGGTCACGGCCTTGTCAGCAGCATCCGACTTGCCGCGCCAAATGCCAACTTGCTTGACAGTCGCAGGGTCCGCGGCCGTGGCGTACGTGAGTGGGATGTCCCACGTAGCTGCTTCAGCTTTATCCTTGTCGTTCTTGTCGGCGAAAAAGCGCTCCTGCGACAGCTCGACCTTGCCGTTGGCCGTCGACAGCGTGACGATCGGGTAGCCCGTCTGGCTGGTCCACGAGTTGGCCATGGCCGTGATCTGCTGGCTCGACGCCTTCTCCAGCGCCTTCCACAGGTCTTCAGTCTGCGCGTTGGCGTAGCTGAAGTCGACGAGGTACTGGTGGATGCCCTTGTAGAACACGTCGCGGCCGAGGTACTCGGACAACATGCGGATAATGCTGGCGCCCTTGGCGTACGAGATGACGTCGAAGATCTGGTCCACTTCGTCTGGGTGGTTGACGACCACTTCGATCGGATGCGACGTCTTCATGCTGTCCTTGACCATGGCAGTACTCATCGTGATCTCCTGCACGAACGACTCCCAGACGTTCCACTCTGGGAAGATATGGTGCACGGCCTCGAACTCCATGAAGCGGGCGAAGCCTTCGTTGAGCCACAAGCTCGTCCACCACTCCATCGTCACGAGGTTACCAAACCACTGGTGCGCCAGCTCGTGGCACACGGTGCGAGCCGTGGCCAGCTTCTGCGCAAAGCTGCTGAGCTGAGCGTCAATGAGCAAGCGCGTCTCGCGGTACGTGACGACGCCCCAGTTCTCCATGGCGCCGGCCGCAAAGTCAGGGATCGCCAACATATCAAGCTTCTTGAGCGGATACTCAATGCCAAAGCGCTCCGAGAAGAACGACAGCGCCTTGGTGGCCACGTCCAACGCGAAGGTACCGCGCTCGCTGCGACCCACAGGCGTGTACACAGTAACGAGGACGCCCTCCTTGGTCACGTCCGACACGTAGTCGAACTCACCGACCACCATACCCACAAGGTACGTCGACATGATTGGCGTCTCGGCGAACTTCCAGACCTTCTCGACGTTGCCATCAGTGCGGGTCTTGGTGCGAATGTGCGCGTTCTTCTTTGGGCGGATGTGCGTGCGCACGACGTGCGTGTTTGAGATGGCCACGAGCGATGGGTCCGTGACCATCGAGATCTCGTACTTGGCCTTGATGGCAGGTTCGTCCCAGCACACGTAGGCGCGGCGGGCGTCACAGGCCTCGAACTGCGTGACAGCCATCACACGCTTCTCCTGGTCCTGCTCGTACTCGCTGCGGTAGAAGCCGCGCAGCTCGTCGTTGAGGAAGCCATGCAGCTCGAGCGAGATCGACGCGTGCACGCCGGCAGGGATCTCTTCTGGGAACACGAAGGTCACGGCCTGGTCCTTGTGCTGGAAGCGGATCTCGCTGCACTCGACCTTGCGCACGCCGTGCTCCTGCGACGTGTACGTGATCGACACGTTGAACACCGACAGCTCGAGCGCATGGCACGTGATCGTGCGCGTGGCTTCCTTGATCTCCACATCGATCTGTTCCGTGGCTTCGAAGCGGTAGTGGTCGAGGTCCACGACTTCGTAGTTCAGGAAGTACTATGCGCACATACCAGGTCAGACCACCACGTTGGATCCAATCCAATCTAGCGACAGCGTGGGTGCGTGGGGCGTGCTCACCTTCTTGGGCACGACATTGGTCGGCAAGCGCGCGAACGGCTGCTCTGGCGCCTGCTGCGCATCCGCGGACGTGCACATCGTGGTCGTTCACGCGAGTGGTCTGCTCGGTGGCTTGGAAAGTGAGGCTCAGAGGCAGCGGCCGCCACCGCCACCGCCACCGCCGATCGCCACGACACGACGCCGCAGTCGACACACACGACACCACGGCTTGAAGTCCCACTCCCCCGCCTCACTCACCCACTCACCCATCAATGCTCTAATCGCGGTGGTGGGTGATGTGCCCTTGAACTTGGCGAAATGGACATTTGGATGTTTGGGTGGTGTGATGGAAAAGATGGCCGGATCGCCTCGATCCTGCAGACTTCTTTGAAAATTACAGGATGCCGAATTTTCCTGACCGCAAGCTGCACTGAAAGCACGGGGTAGGGGAGAGCTGACGTCTTGCCGGGCGTGAGCCAATCATTGTCGCGCATTTCGCAGGGGGTTCACCTTTCCCCGACACGGATCTGAGAACCGACTCAGACGTGTTGCTAACTTGGCCGTCTCAAGTCGACGTGGAGGAGCGTGGTGCGTCGATCGGCAAAGCGGACAGACCAGACAAGTCATGCACGCCCGGAAGCCGTCGCCTTCGCCGCTGCCATCGCCACCACCGGCACCCGCGCCGTTCCCCAAGCGCTCCACGCAGTCCATGCCAGCCATGCACGTGGCGCCCGGAAAGAGCACGCATCGCAACGGTGACCATCCGCATCCGCATCCGCTGCCGCGCGCCGTGTCGCTGGATCAGTCACACCACTTGCAGGCCAAAAGCGGTGGTGGCGCACGTGTGAACACGTCTCCGCCCATGTCATTGACCAACCGCCCGATGCATTCGCTGTGCAAAAGCAAGAAGCGCTCCAAGACGTCGCCGACGCTGGTGCCACGCAAAGCGAAGGAGAATGAGAAGCCGCAGAACATGCAGGCGCCGATTCCGGTCAAGAACAAGGGTCTGGAGCGCAAGGTGCACAGCTTCAGCGATGCCATGACGTCGACGGGCGAAATGGTCACCGACTTGGAAGCCGTGGATGTGTTCCTGGGTGGATCGTGCAACCCGACGACGTGGCGCAAGGATACGGCCATGCCTTTGCTGGATGCCGCGAATGTGCATTACTTCAATCCCCAGGTGGACGAATGGTATGAGGAACTCATCCAGATCGAGACGCATGCAAAGGAAACGGCCAAAATCGTGCTCATGGTCATCGATAACCTCACCCGCTCCATTGTGTGCATCAACGAGTCGGTCGAGTACATTTGCCGCGGCCGTCGCGTGGTGCTGGTGGTGGACGACATCATCCCTGGCACGATGGTCGAAGGTGCGGAGCTGAGCTCGTCCGAAATTGCGGACTTGAACGGCGCTCGCGAGTGTCTGCGTGCACTGGCGCTCAAGAAGAAAGTTCGAGTCTACGACAACGTGGCTGCTGCGATCAAAGGAACGATCGGCTGGCTCGTTGAGGACAACTTGACTGTGTTAGCGCCGGCCGTACCACGCCTTCGCAAACGATCGTCCATCATCCTCAACGAATGGTCGGGCCATGTGCGCCCGCGGCGGAATACGTCTCGTTCTTGCTCGTCATCGTCGATCCTATCTCTGATTTCAGCTGGCAGCGACAGCGACAACGAAGACACGGAGAATTCGAGCGGGTCGCCCAGCCAAGAGTTTGTCAAGCACGGCGGTGTCAATGGCCATGGCTACCAAAGTGGCTCGGTCTACCTGGGTGGCAACCTGCAGGCAACGTGGCGCGAGCATGTGGCGATCCCGATGTTGCAGCAAGCTGGCATTCCGTTCTTCATCCCGTTCCAGGACTATCTAAGCTTCGAGCTCCAGCGTTTGGCCGGCGCTGCGCCAGTATCAAACAAGCACGATCGTTGGCGAGAGATCGAAAACGAGAAAGCGGATGCAGAGGTAATTCATCCATGGAGGCTAGTTAGTCACAACAAATGGTCTCCGACTGACTTGTGTGCTGTCTTACTACGGTGCAGCTGATCCTGTTTGTCATTCCGAGCAGCTCTCGCTCCATTGCTGCCATGACGGAAGCCGTCGAGCTGGTCTGCAGTCGCTTTGCGATGCTGCTGGTGATCGAGCCGCTGCAGGAAGGCTGCAAGGTCGAAGACGACTCGCACATCCACGGACGCGAGTACAAGGACCTGGCGCGCGCGCGCGCGTACCTGCAGGAGATGGCGGAGCGCAACGACATCGAAGTGTTCTCGTCCGTGCGCTGCGCCGTCGAAAGCATCGTGGAACGGCTCGAGTGAGTCGGCACCCACCACCACCGCCCTTTGCTCTCTGTGTGATCGAAGGAGCTATCTAAACGCCTCTGTAATCTAGTCGCACCACGCGCCGCTCGCGGCGTCCACGTGTGCGCCACTTTGTCCATATCACGCTGCTTGTGGCCACCACAAGATTGTTCCTCGTCGTTGCACGACGCGCATTCTCGTCATTCGTTGCTTGCCCTTCGATCACTGTATTCGGGTCAGGCACGGTACTGCGGGTGCAGCTGATCACAGCGTCCACAGATTTCAAAGGCGACCGAAAGGCGGAGATGGAGACGACGACGACGACGCCCCCGCCAGCCCCGGCAGCGGCCACGGACATGCAGCCCCAGGCCGGCGAGCAGAAGATGAGCAAGAACGCCATGAAGAAGGCCATGCGCGCCAACAAGGGCGAGCCGAAGAAGGAGAAGGACCCGAACCGCTGGGCGCCCAAGAAGGACAAGGAGGGCAAGAAGAAGGACGCCAAGGCCGCCGCACCAGTTGAAGTGTTCGTGAACAAGACGCCCAAGGGCGAGAAGAAGGACATGAAGGAAGCCATGGCGGCTGCGTACAACCCTGTGGCCGTCGAGTCAGCCTGGCAGGCGTGGTGGGAGAAGGAAGGCTTCTTCTCGTGCACGGACGAACAGATCCGCAACGCCAAGAAGGACGAGCGCTTCGTGATGGTCATTCCACCACCAAACGTCACGGGCTCGCTGCACTTGGGACATGCGCTGACGGTCGCCATTCAGGATGCGTTGACGCGCTGGCACCGTATGCTTGGCCACGCCACGTTGTGGGTGCCAGGCACGGATCACGCCGGTATTGCCACCCAGGCCGTCGTCGAGAAGCGTCTGCTCAAGGAAGAAGGCAAGAGCCGTCACGATCTCGGTCGCGAAAAGTTCCTCGAGCGTGTGTGGGACTGGAAGAACCAGTACGAGACGCGTATCCACCACCAGTTCCGCAGCGTTGGCTGCTCGGTTGACTGGACGCGTTCGTACTTCTCGATGGACGACAACTGCTCCCGCGCTGTCCGCCATGCGTTCTGCAAGCTGTGGGAGGAAGGCCTGATCTACCGCGCCACGAAGATGATCAACTGGAGCTGCAAGCTCAAGACGGCGTTGTCGGAAATCGAAGTCGACTACATCGATATTGAGAAGCGTACCAAGATGGCGGTGCCTGGCCACAACCCAGATCGCAAGTACGAGTTTGGTGTCATCACTTCGTTCGGCTACGTCGTTGAAGGCTCGGACGAGCAGCTGATCGTCGCCACGACCCGTCTGGAGACGATGCTCGGTGACACGGGTGTGGCCATCCACCCTGAAGATCCTCGCTACAAGCACTTGCACGGCAAGTTCGTGATCCATCCGTTCAACGGCCGTCGCATTCCGATTGTCTTGGATGCCGAGTTGGTCGACATGAACTTCGGCACCGGTGCCGTCAAGCTCACGCCTGCCCACGATCCTAACGATTACGAGTGCGGCAAGCGCCACGGCCTTGAGTTCATCAACGTGCTCACTGACGATGGTGCTATTAACGAGAACGGCGGTCAGTTCGCCGGCATGATGCGTTACGATGCGCGTATCGAGGTTGAGAAGGCTCTTGCGGCCAAGGGCTTGTACCACGGCAAGGAAGATAACAAGATGCGTCTCGGCCTGTGCTCGCGCTCGGGCGATGTCGTCGAGCCACTCGTCAAGCCGCAGTGGTTCGTGGACTGCAACCAGATGGCCAAGGATGCCATGGATGCCGTCACCAAGAAGGATCTTCGCATCTTGCCAGAGACCCACGAGAAGACTTGGTTCCGTTGGCTCGAGAACATCCGCGACTGGTGCATCTCGCGTCAGCTCTGGTGGGGCCACCGTATCCCTGCATACTTCGCACGCGTTGAGGGCGAGGCGTGGGTTGATCCTAACTCGGACGACTCGACCAGCCGTTGGTTCGCCGGCGTCTCGGAAGATGACGCTCGCGCCAAGGCGGCGGCCAAGCTCGGTGTTGACCCAGCCAAGATCACACTTGAGCAGGACGAAGACGTGCTCGACACCTGGGTCAGCGCTGGCCTCTTCCCATTCGCTGTCTTCGGCTGGCCAGAGCAGACGCCTGACATGGAGAACTTTTACCCGACCGACTTGCTGGAAACGGGCTACGATATCCTGTTCTTCTGGGTCGCTCGCATGGTGTTCATGGGCCAGAAGTTGACGGGCAAGCTGCCATTCCACACGGTCTACCTGCACTCGATGGTCCGTGACAAGTACGGCCGCAAGATGTCGAAGTCGCTCGGCAACGTCGTTGACCCATTGGAGATTATCTCGGGCTGCACGTTGGAGCAGCTGTTCGCCAAGCTTGAGAGCGGCAACTTGCCACCAAAGGAGGTTGAGAAGGCCAAGAAGGGCCAGCAGATGGACTTCCCTAACGGTATCCCAGAGTGCGGTGCCGACGCGCTGCGTTTCGGTCTGCTCGCGTACACGCAGCAGGGCCGCGATATCAACTTGGATGTCAACCGCTTGGTCGGCTACCGCAACTTCTGCAACAAGCTGTGGAACGCCATCCGTTTCGCGATGTCGAACCTGGAAGGCTTCACGGGTGATGATGCCGTCGCGTCGACGGTGCTGTCGAACAAGGTCGTGAACTTCCGCGACCGCTTCATCCTGAGCCGCTTGAACGAGACGATCGCCCAGTGCAACACGTCGTTCGCCGCCTACGAGTTCGGCGAATTGACGAACGCGCTGTACAACTTCTGGCTGTACGACCTCTGCGACGTGTATCTTGAGTTGACCAAGCCAGTGATGAGCGGCGACGACGCGGAGGCTAAGTTGACGGCCCAGCAGACTCTGTACATCTGTTTGGAATATGGTCTGCGTCTGCTGCACCCATTGATGCCATTCGTCACCGAAGAGCTGTGGCAACGCCTGCCAGGCAAGCGCTCGGTCGCCAGTATCACCATCGCATCGTACCCACAGCCTGTGGAGGGCTGGACGAACGCGGATGTCGAATCGCGTATGGCGACGATCAAGGAAGTCATCCACGCTGGTCGTTCCATCCGTGCCGAGTACGGCTTGGCCAACAACGTGCGTCCATCGTTCTTCATCAAGTGCGCGGATGACGAAGTCAAGGAGATCGTGTCGGCGCAGATCGATGACTTCAACACCTTGGCCAAGGCCGGTGAGACCAAGTGCTTGGTGAGCGAAGAGCCTCCAAAGGGCTGTGCCATGCACAGTGTCAACGACAAGATCCAGATCCACGTGTTGCTGGCTGGTTTGGTCGACTTTGCCAACGAAATCTCCAAGTTGGAGAAGAAGTTGACGAAGATTCAGCCATCGATCGACAGCTTGAACAACAAGATGAGCAAGGAGGCCTACACGACCAAGGTGCCTGAAAGCGTCCGCGAGACGGAAGCCGCCAAGCTGGAGGCGCTGACTAAGGAGAAGGAAGGCATCCAGAGCGCCATCGCCGGCTTCCAGAAGCTGCTTGATTAAGTGGGACAGTCTTCGCAGCTGGACGGTCTAATATATCTAGATGTGAAAGCGAAATGTACATGTGACTCTCGTTGCAACGATTTGCCCATTGGGTGAGAAGGAATGCCAGGAGATGCTGAGTTCTGCTTCACGTTTGTAGCTGCTCGCTCCATGATGGAGCGGGCTGCGTGGGCAGCAATCCACAGCGTCACCCATACACATCGCCCACGCAGTGGATTCAGAACAGAGGTGGGTTGCGGGCGTACCCAACTTTGTGATTCGCGTGAGCCTGCTCATCCACCTCTCTGGTGGCAACCACGTTCCAGTGCCAACTGCTGGGCCGCCCAGAGGTTCCGATGCGGAAGAGAATCGGAGATCTCGCCAAGAGATCTCCAATGAGAATACGAATGGGTCGGCGCGCACTGTCGCACAGGATTCTATGAAGGATCCAATTTCTCAAGCCAAATATCACACTTCTACCAGTATGCCCGTGGCCATGACCACGGATGTTCATTGAACAGCTCGACTGAGGATCACAAGCTGACAATGCGCCTGCATCAATCATTTTGCGACGAAAGATCACAAAGCGCAACATTAAGCTCAACGACAACGGCGATTCTGGTGCGAGTATGGCACAACAACATCGAGGTTTCCACGGATTGGCTTCGCGCTGGCCGGTCGGCTCGTTTGCTACGTATGCCAGCAACCCAGCAAGCTGCTCACTTTGATCATCTTCTGGAAAGCGCGCCAGGGCATCATCGGGTGAGTACGGTCAACCCAACAACCAGCAGTGGCTCCTCTGTCGACTGGAAATTCCGGGTTACGGGAAGACCAACAGTCGGGAGCCGCGCAAGACCACTGATCATTGACCAGTGGGCACTGCGGCAGCACCAGCGGGCGTGGATTCTCGCAAATAAAAATGCCACCTAATGGGTGATGGTGTGCCGCCAAGATGAATCGCGACAGCCAGTGACGGCGAGCCAGCCGGAGCTCACAATCGTATTTACCAAGTGCAAGGCTCTTCAAGATGGCCGAGACCGTCGTCAAGCTTGTGGCTGTCGCCACCATCCTGGCCACCGCCAACGCGCTGAGCATTCCAAGCAAGGATCTTAGCGCCACCGCAGACGCTCGAGCACAGCAAGTTCGGGAAACTGCCGCCAGGATCCAAAACGAAGACCGAGCGTGGGCGATCGACGGGCAGCTCTATCCGTTCTGCCGCGGCCCTGTGCCACGTCCAGGATCGCTGGCAGAAGCCATCGTGGTGAAAGAGACCCAGCTCCTGAAGAATTTCTCGGATGCCAACGCAGACGCGTATGTAGCTGCTGCTGCCTCCATCACCTACAAGACCGTCGATGACTACCTCAGCTTCTACGACAAAGTGGCGTCTCCTTCTTTGCCTCGCCCCATGTCCACCGACATCAGCGATGAGACTTTTGGGGCGCAGCGCTTGTCAGTGCTGGGCTTCACGCTCAAGACAGCCACGAAGAGCGACTACCCACGCATTTTTGCCCACATTCCAGCGAAGCAAGTGGCTTCAGTCTGTGGATGCCATGCGACCGTGGCAAAGTTGGGTGGCAACGACTTGCTGTTTGTGAGTGACTTCGGACACTTTGGCAAGTGGGTGGATGACAAGGAACGGGCTACGAAGTACGTTCCGGGTGCCATTGGCGTCTTCTGTTTGAACGAGAAGAAGAACCAGTTGCTTCCGCTGGCCATCCACATCGTCGACACAAAGCTCACGTACACTCCATTCGATCGCCAGGACGAATGGACACTGGCCAAAATGGCTCTTCAAGCGGTGGAGCTCAACTTTCAGCAAATCTGGCACTTTGCGGAGACGCACGCGACGACCTCGCCAATCCGCGTCGAGCTGATGCGCAACACAGCACCGAGCCACCCAGTGAACGCGCTGCTGCAACACCACTTCAAGGTTGATAGCGCATTGGAGGTAGCGGCATCGATGACGCTCTTCAACTCGTCGACCGCAGTCGATCACGTCATGGCGTTCGGGGCCACTGGGTCAATGCGCTACATCAACCACGTCTTTTCACGTCGCCTGTCGTTGGCGCATGATTTCCCAGCTGACATCAAGCGCCTTGGCAGTCGATTGCCAAAGATCCACAAGTACGCACGCTATGGTTCCCTGCACTATCGTGCCCTCCGCGCCTTCGTGCGAGATTATCTCCGCGTGTATTACGATTGCGATGAGTCTGTGCGTGGCGACCAGGAGCTGCAGGCATGGGCGAAGGCGAGCGCAACGATCCCTCACTTGGCCGACTTCCCAGAGAAGTTTGAGAGTCTTCACGAACTGACACGACTCGTGACGCATCTCATCTACACTGTGTCGATCAAGCATCACGCGATGAATGGTGCTGTGTCCTGGCATGTGGTGACGATGCCCTACAGCACACCAGCGCTGTGGAAGCCATTGCCGACGCACAAGCTCAAGCACGAAGCAGAGCTCAATCTGGCAGAGTACGCGATTCCAGCGAGTCGAGTGCAAGAACTTATCGGACTCGTCTCGCTGTTTCGCCGAGATGTTCCACGAAGTCAATCTCAAGTGGAGGCGTACAGCGTGGAGCCGTTTGCAAGTGAAGATCAGCTGAAGCGCGTCATTGCTCATCGCGTGCACAAACTGAAGAAGATCGAGAGCAAGATCAACTCACAGGAAGACGGTCAGGAGTGGCCGTACGTGGTTTTGCGGCCATCAATGTTGCCGTACTACAGTTGGATTTAATTGAGATACACGGATTAACAACGTTGGGCACTCTGTTCATGCATTGAGAGTTGGATGAGAAGACCCGCTTGGCCTGATGAATAGACACTATTTGCTTCGGTATGGCACACGTTCCGATTTCTTGGATGGCCGGCCACATGCCTCATGTCCATGAGAGACAATGGAGATTTTGGACAAGTCTTCTCAAAGACATCCGCAGAGCGAGGGCATACATCTCTATCGGTTGCTGCCGATGATGCAAACGCTGCCGGAACACGGCGCAACAGCTACAAATTTCCACAGTCATCAAAGGATCATTTATTTGTCGAGTCGATCCATCGCACACGCAACCATGGAGTCCTCGGCGTTCCAGAGCTCACTGGCCACTGCCTCCGCAAACACGATGCACCAACAACAAGCACCTCACCATCTGCTGCCACCTCCACCTGCCTCCCAAGCAGAGGGACTTCTGACCACACGCACAGCATTCTGGCGCGAAACGCGGAGAGGTTCTCGAAGTGGCTGCAACCGGGTGCAGCCACCTGACGAAAGCAGAGTGTGCTGGGCCGACAGTGCCGGGTACCATTGGGTGATGGTGTGGCTCACCATGACGGTTGCGCGCCTCTGCACCGCAAAGCGTGGCCCCGGCCACATGGCAACAGCTCGGACCCGATCTTGTCAGCGACCAGGTCGTGATTGCCACAGCGCCGACCACGAATGCTCCCTTGCTGGCCCAAAATTCCAGGCATGTGCGAACAGTCGAGCCGCACCCGCTGGCACCTTTCGCTGGATCGACGAATGTGCGTCGCCAGGACAAAAAAGCCAACAGCTTCTCTTGCAACTTCGAGTGAGGTGCTGCCACAACGGCCGATGAAGGCGAGCTCAGTTGGCTGCGCCAAGGCGGCTGCAACAGCTCACAATCACATTTGCCTCGAGCAGATCCCATCTCAACCACGATGACCAAGACCTTCACCAAGCTCATTGCCGTCGCCGCTGCCGTCATTGCGGCGGTAGATGCCATGAGCATCCCGAGCAAAGACCTCGGCGCTACGGCAGACGCACGAGCGCAGCAGGTGCGGGACACTGCCACCAGAATCCAAAACGAAGATCGTGCTTGGAAGATCGACGGACAGCTCTATCCGTTCTGTCGTGGCCCTGTGCCATATCCCGGCTCGCTGGCAGCAACCATTGTTGCTCAGGAAAACCAGCTACTCGCGAACTATTCAGACACGCACGCACCGTCTTACGTGGCTGCTGCTGCCTCGATCACCTACAAGACCCTCGATGACTACCTCAGCTTCTACAAGAAGGTCGAGTCGCCTTCATTGCCTCGCCCAATGTCCACCGACATTAGCGACGAGAACTTCGGTGCACAGCGCTTGTCAGTGTTGGGCTTCACGCTCAAGACTGCCACAGCGAGTGACTACCCAAGCATCTTCGCCAACATCACCGCTGAACAGGCGTCTTCTGTCTGTGGCTGTGACACCACGGTGGCGAAATTGGGCGACAACGAATTGCTGTTTGTGAGTGACTTTGGGACCCATGGCCAGTGGACTGACGACAAGCAGCGGGCTACGAAATACGCTGCGAGCGCCATCGGCGTCTTTTGTCTGAACGAGGAAAAGAAGCAACTACTGCCCCTGGCCATCCATATCGTCGACACGAAGCTCACGTACACGCCTTTCGATCGCGAGGATGAGTGGACGCTCGCCAAGATGGCGCTTCAAGTCGTCGAGCTCAATTGGCAACAAATCTGGCACTTCGCTGAGACGCATGCGACTACGTCGCCGATTCGCGTTGAGCTGATCCGCAACACGGCGCCAAATCACCCAGTGAACGCGTTGCTTCAGCACCATTTTCAGGCTGACAGCGCGCTCGAAGTGGGCGCATCCGTCACCCTCTTCAATACGTCGACCGCAGTTGATCACACGCTGGCATTCGGAGCCACTGGATCAATGCGCTACCTCAATTATTTGTTCACTAACCGCTTGTCAATGGCTCACGACTTCCCCACGGACATGGAACGCCTTGGCAGTCGATTGCCAAAGATCCACAAGTACGCGCAGTATGGCTCCCTTCACTACCATGCCATCCGTGCCTTCGTCCGCGAGTATCTCCGCACCTACTACGATTCCGACAATGCGGTGCGTGGTGACCAGGAGCTGCAGGCGTGGGCGAAGGCGAGTGCGACGATTCCACACTTGGCTGACTTCCCAGACAAATTTGACAGCCTTGATGGGTTGGTGCGACTCGTGACACACCTGATCCACACCGTCTCAATCAGACACCACGCGATGAATGGAGCGGTCTCGTGGCAGATCGTGACGATGCCATACAGCACACCAGCATTGTGGAAACCGCTGCCGACACATAAGCTTGTGGATGAAGACGAGCTCAACCTGGTCGAGTACACGATCCCAGCGAGTCGAGTGCAAGAACTGATCGGACTCGTGTCAATCTTCCGTCGAGATGTGCCACGTACCCAGTCGCAGTTTGAGGCGTACAGCGTGGCGCCGTTCACAGGCGAGGCCCAGCTAGCCGGCGTCATTGCTCGCCGCACGCGTGCACTGGAGAAGATCGAGAGCACGATCAACTCGCAAGAAGATGGTCAGGAATGGCCGTACGTGGTTTTGCGACCATCGATGTTGCCGTACTACAGTTGGATCTAGCAAACGTTCAGCTGGTTATTGTAGATGTTATTTGACAATATGAATATTTTTTCTGTTTCATTGAGAGTCGAACGATCATAACGACACCGAGTCGAGCGGTGCAGATTGGTCATCCTCCATCGGTGCGTCGGCAAGCGATCCAGGTAAAGAAGGACTCTGGGGAGGAGATGCCGTGACTTTTGCTTGGACTGCAGGTTTCCGAGGCATAGCCGAGAGCAGATATTGCGACGGTGTCATGATTTTTGAATCCTCCGCTGGTTCGCTGTGAGCTCGCAGTCGCTTTGCACGAAGTTGTTCGAGCTTGTTCATTGTGTCGTGCAAACGAATCGTCATGTACGCCAATCGCTGATCCAGTTCGTCTTCGACTTCCTGCGCTACATCAAGCAGTCTTGGCGAACCAAACACATCAGCAAGCACTATCAGCGCCAACGCATGGTCACTCAGTTCCTACCTAGCGTATCGCTCGACTGATGACTCCTTCTTTTCGGCCGGATTCAAGTCTTCCAGCCCCCACACTTGTCGAAGGTCCGACAGGTTCAGCGATTTGTTTGTTATCGCAAACGCGCTCATTGCGGTTTGCTGGATCCGCTGTAGGCCATGTGTTGCAGCTTGTTGAAGCCGCTAACCACGTTCGTTCATAAGGATGCACCTTATTTATCACAAGATGCGTCGGAGGCAACCTACCTTTGCCACAGTCTTCTCTTCAGGCTCCAGCCCGCTCGATTGCAGCTGACGCTTGGCCAGATCAACCACGGACATCGTTTCTGGCAAGTCTCTCGTTGAAGCATTTGGCTTTTCCGAGTGCGTGAATCGCTCGCGCATGATCGTCACAATAATATTCTGCATTCATCAAATGGTAAGCGGAAGTGATTGACGGCGCTTTCGGCGCCAGCGCCACTAACCAGCAAAATCATCAGTGCAGCGAGCTGGAAGATGACTTTGAAGGCGATTTCGCGAGACGTCGGCTCGGTGTTCGCTGTCCCCCAACGCTTGACAAGACCTCTGGCCGCGTGAACACTGGTTCAAGGTAAGCGCCAACACACAAAGTTCTTCGAATGTTCCTCGGTCCGACTTACATGCTGTTCAGATACGTCGACGAGTGAGCCATTTGCGGTGCAAACAGCACGTAGCCAATTTGGCCAAACGCCAGCAGAAAGACAGCCAGCAGCACCAGGTACGACACGATCAGGTTCTCGGCTTGTTCCACTTTCTTGAGTGTCTTTTTTAGAGGCGCCAAGTGTTGCGCTAGTCGAGAGAAGCGATACCACATCATAACGGCACATGCAGCCATGAGCTGGCGTTCACATCGCAACAGGAAGCCGTTGGATCTCATGTCGACAAACGAGTCGTTTGCACGGAGAGCTACCACCAGGCTGTGGGACGCTGCTGCAAGAGTCAACAGTCGAACAATGATACATGCCACCCAGAAGCCACACATCACGAAGTCGAGCACATGGGACCACACAACGAAGTAGAACAAGCCATAGCGTCCTAGCTTCACTAGTTGTTTGCGGGCGAACCACAAGAAGCCCACCAACACGCCGATCTCCATGTAGAATCGAGCAGTGAAGATGAACAACGTCGGGTATTGGTCCAGGTGGATCGACGACAGCCTCGTCGATATAATCGCGCCACCAGCAGCACTAAGCTCACACAAGATCGTCACTGAACAATGAACATCGTCTGCGGCGCTGTACAAGTTGAACTCCACCAACAGTGCTCGCGTGGATTGGTCCAGCCACTTCACATCACGAAGTTTGGTCAGTTGGCATTTGGCATCGCATGATCCATCGAGGCTCACACGTGGGAGAAATTGACGATATCCCACGTCTGCGTAGTCGCCGAGTGTACCAGCAACGAGCAAGGACGGGCTTGTCGCCTCAGCACTCGCCGCCCAGTGATCGTAGAATCCAGTTGTGTTGATCGAGTCTTTGCGTTCTACCGATGCAGCATATGGCGGATAACACGATTGCGATGCTTGTAGAATATTGGGGAGGTGTGGCTCTTTGGTACAGTCAGACTTCTTCACTCGGAGTTGTCGAAGCTGCACACCGCCAAGCAGCACGTGTCCGCGGTCAACCATCCCCAGCTGGGACTCAACGTCTCGCGCAAACGGCTCGCCATTGTACCACTTGGTGCGAAACATTTGTGCTTGGAAGGTGCCAAGCAAGTAATTCCACATATCATCTGCAGAGTTGACTTCTGGTAGTGCCCGCTTAGTGATTCCGGTGTAAGACGGCCCAAGCCACGCATTATCAACAAATTGACGACGCACAGCAGCCGAGAACATGGAGGCGTTCGCATCATAAACAGAGAGAGCGCATGAGAGCAGGAAACAGATGAGGAAGAGAGCAAACAGCACGATGTCTGTTCGAGTCGGCTGCTCTCGCTCAGCTAGGGCGTCCTTGTCGTAGAGCGTGCACTTCTGGAACGCAGTCAACGTCCGTTTGATCTGCAGGCGAGTGTGCTTGTGCTGGGTGCCAGAGTAAGCAAACACGGCCACATACGCCAGGTCGAGCACTTTCGCTTGGTTGATGGCTCGATACGCCTCTGGGATCGCCGCAATGCGCTGCAGCAGCTGAAACCCTTCCACAGCAATCTCTTCTGTGTCTACGTGAGATGCCAACGCCTCGACGATTCGCGGGACGCCGGTGCAACCAAAGACGGCATGTACGAGATGGAAATCAATGGCTGTCGACACCAACACGTCAGTGAATCAGAAACAAGGTGGTTGATACATCAGGTTCATACTCTGTGCGTTGAGTCCATTCAGGACGCCGATAGCATGCCACACAAGTTCCGTATCCTTGATGAAGTGCTTCATTGTCGACATGGTGACGGCAATGCCATTCGCATCGACAAATGCTGCTGTGATTGAAGCTGTCGACATATGGCGACGTGAGATTATCTAGATTGAGGTAACAGAATGACGGGGACTGACCATCAGGGACGAGGAATGGCAATGGCACCAATGCTCCTCGACAAATGACCAGACTTCGATGATATCGGCGGATGAGATGAAGCAGTTCGGTGACAAGCTCAGGAGAAGACACGTAGTCCCGTACTAGGTCGTTCATCACCAGGCTACCCAACGCTTGGCATGCCGCCGCAATCACCTGCGGTTTGTTGTCATGGAAGCGCACGCATTTCATCAGAATCTCCTTGGAATCCTGCACGGCGAGGAACTCGACGCTCCCCTCCACATACAGCTTGCAGTAGATGTTGATGCAATCCAATACGGGGACAAGCACATTCTCATTGTGCACAAACTTCTGAAGCGTGAACAGCGCCAACTGCAACCCGCTGCATCCAAAGAAATCGAGCGCCGGGTTGTAGCCGAACGCTTGGCTGCCACACGCAAAGTAGAAATTCCCGACGCTAGCCAGTGTACGGAAGCCCGAAATCACGGCCCAGACATAATTGATCTCGTGCGAGATGGAATCACAGATGCTTGGAACTCCACGCTCTTTCAGCAGCGTCAGCAACTCTTCCTCCGCTGCGGACGCGTCAACATCATCTCCATCAAGCCACGTCATTCACAGCTGTGTGGGACACTGGTCGTACCTGGCGTTAATTCCTGATGCTGCTTTCCAGCTGGTTTCTCCGCCACATGCTTGCTGCTTGCCATGACCTTCATCGCGCCCGCAGCCACGACGACGAGAGGGCCGTGTCCGAAGAACCCAAGCAACCGCAACAACTTGGTGCCCGAAACGGCGCGTCCGGTGGGAGATGGTCCAGTGGAGAGAAAACCCGATCTCGATATTTTCTCGCCAACGTTATGATACTCACAGGAATAACTAATTCTACAGCCTCGGGCTTCGCTGAAGCACGGATTTTTCTCTCTCAGCACCAGTCGTTCTGCACCGGCTCATCGTCGTTCACGATGGGACGATTATTCAGACTGATACTCTTGGAGATGCCTATCAGAGGCGTCGGCTTTGGAGAGAGAATAAAAGAGGTGCCGCGGCTGACGCGATAGCTTTGAGGCCCAGACGTCGCAGCCATTCGGCGAAGATGTCCTACAGAAACAGTAGCAGTCCAAAGTCAGAGGAAGTCCTCACCATAGCCACTGCGTTGTCACTGGACTCACCTAACGAGTTAGCTCCACCCGAGTCCGACAGACACATGGTATGCCGAGATACAGGATCTGAGCGGTACCAACGTACATACGATTCACAACCACCGCTTCATCAGTCTACCACACTTAACTACGTCGGGGTCGACGGCATCCCCACCACAAATTTACTTACCGTATCCAGATTTCACAGCTGCAGCCGCTGATAATTCTTTCCGTCTTGCTTTTTCTTGGTCCAATTTGTTCAGCTTCATCAGGATGTCTCTCCGTTGCCGGAGCAACAACGCCAAGTCCACGTCTGATTCGCGACTGGTGTTGCTGGGTTGAGCCATTTTCTGAAGTGCTGCTGGATTGTCGAGCGCACTTGCTGCTGTCTTCGCAACCGCTGGTCGGGCAATCTTTTTGTAGTTTTTCTGAGCCACCACGTCGCCGTTGGTGGTGACGTCGTGTTGTTTCTGGCAGTTCACGCAGAAACCCAACTTGAACGGGTTGGGCTGGAAGTCCTGGCACATGGACACCTCATCCGGGTCATCCACGGGTTCGCCCCACCGTGCGTGGATAACGGATGGCGAATTAAGGGGACTGCCGAGTATTAAGTCGCTGTCGAAGTGTGTCATCTCGATCGGTACCGCCGCTAGGTACCCAGGGTCCTCGTACGAGTTGTACGTGGCTTCCTCCTCGTCTGCATTCTTGCTCTTGCCTTTCAGTTTGCTCTTGGATCGGAGCATTTTCTTCTTTTCCTTCGCCCGCTTCTTCTTCTCTTTCTTTTCTCGCTCCTTTGCTCGCTTGTCGAGCTTGACCTCACCCGCAAGCACAGCGTCGAGGTCGACCGGTTCGTTCTCTTCGATCGTGCGCTTGGACTTGGAGCGCTCTGCTCTCGACTTACTCCGGCTTTTCGATCGTTTCTTCTTCTCGACACTAGGCGACCTACAACGCAGCAATTCCAGTCAGCATCTACCATCGCAAGTATCCGCCATGCTTGGGGATGCCGTTCACATACTTCTTTCTCCGACGTGCAGGCGGCGACGGTGCGGCAAGCAACTCGTCGAGATCGACGCTTTCCGTCTGCTCAGGCACAGACCATCGTCCGCGTTCCGACGGCCGCCGAGGCCATCGTCCATGGCTTTGAACCACTTGACTCTGCAATACATGCAAGCAACCAAGCGCATACGAGTGAGCCCCCAGCATTACGTGTGTCCGCTGCACCCTCAGTCGACACGTACTTCGCTTTTCGTGCATGAGTTGCCCATCGGGGGGACTTGCCACGTCGGCGCGTTCGCTGTCGATGGACGCACGAGGCGGGGAGGCAACCAAGCACGCACGCGCTGCGCCGGTGGCTTAGGCTGGTAGTAGCGGTGGTGGTCGTGTGTTGGTCGTACAGACGCGCGGCCTCGACGATCACCCAATCAATGAATCAGCAGCAGCCGCAGTCGCAGTCGCAAGCTCTCCTACGGCGTGTGGCGGTTCGGCCAGCCCCACGCTCGTGCTGTGGCTTTCCTTCGGTGCTTTGCTCGCTCAGCTCCTCGGGACGGCGCTCGGTGACGACGTCGGGGCGAGTGGAGTGGCTTCTCCCTCTCGCGGTCGCGTGCTGTTAGTGCTTGCTCTTGCCTCTCCGCTCTCTGCGTGCGTGTGTGTGCGTTCCTTTCTTCAACAGGCGAGAACCGCGGGCGGGAGCGCAGTGCACATCACACTCACACCACACCAGACAGACACACCACGCAACACACCAACTCAGCTCAGGCACGCCCCAGGCGGACAACAGACAACAGACCGGCCCCAGTGCTCCGAGTGCCAGTGTCCCGGCCACTGCAGCCCCCAGTGCCCCCGGCAGTGCAGCCGCGCACGGCGGCACAGAACCCCGACCCCGCGCGGGCTGGCAAGCCGGGGCCCTAATCCTGTGCCACCCAGCAAAGAGGCAGTTCCCACGGAGAACAACACAGGGATTTTTGACAGAGATGGCGATGACCAGATTAGAAACGCGGCGCCTGGCTGCGCGGCCAAGCGTTGACTGGCATTTGCCGTTTCTAATTCGTTTCTAACTGGCAGCACAGCCATTGGCTGGAGCCATCGGGCGCCGGGAAATGCCAGTTGCGCCCGACGCGTTGCGGGCGCGCAGAGTACACAGCTGGCTCATGCAGCTTCAAGCGGTGGTCCGTGATCTCGTAGTGCACTTGATGGCGCTCCTTCCAACGCACAAAGGCCTTGTTGTGGATCATCTGGAAGTGGTGGTCGCGCATTTGGTCGTTGCTCACCACCAACGTGCGTCCGCGAAGCTTGACGGCGGCGTACAGCCAGTACCAGTCATCGTTGTTGCCCGGCAGGCAGTTGAACATGATGCCCGCCTCGGCCCATTGCTTGATCGTGGCACGGAAGCTGGGAGGCACCTGGTCGTCCGACGTGCGGCGCTTGTGCAGCACGACGAGAACTTTCTTGCCCTGCGTTTGATAATGCTGCAAGACTCGCTCGATCTGTGTGTAGGTGAAGCACCCGCTGCACACGTGCGATACGATCCATCAGCTGAGTTTGAGCAAGCGTTGCAGACCACGCACGTCTTGGGTCTTACCCATCGAAATTCTGGTTGAAATATCCAATGTTGGCGGCGTCCAGCACGACGTCGAAGCGCTCCTGGGCGTCCAGCCAAGCGACGAATTCTTGCCACTGGCTCGTTCGCTTTTCGTCGGTGCGGACCAGGTCCTGGATCTGTTGACATGTCGAAAAGACGTAGCACATTCGCTCGAGTTAGCATTCCAGCGCCTGTGACCCAACCGGACGACGGCACAGACAGCTCGAACCTTCGCAAGCAGCGCTTCTGTTTGCTCATCTGAGAGCTCCAGCGACTGAAGTTGGTCGCCCGTGATCGAGCAAATGCCTTCGGTGCTGACCGTGCCGACTTCACATCGCCATCCCTTGCCGTCTTCTCGAGCGGCCTCACTGGTGTGAAAGCACAAGGTCCGTACGGTCGGTCAGTAATCACCAGATTAGCTGAGGACATGTCACCGCACCATCACCACTACGCACCTCTGGAACCAAGCCTTGAGCACTTCCCATGCATCCGGACCAGGCTGTAGAATGGTGTCCACGAACTCGTCCAGGATGTTGTAGAACGCCTCAGCGTTTTGGGTCTGGACGCATACGCGAAGCAAGTGCACGAAATCTGGCTCCGCCAACCCAATGCCATGCTCCTTTGCCTTGGCTTGCACCCAAAGACACTTGTCCAGCGCACCAGTCTCACTGTAGGCCGCCAGCATCGGCGAAAAGGTGCGGAGCTTGGGGTTAACGCTGCGTTCTTCCAGTCGTTCGAAGACGGTGTGGCACGTCGCGAAATCCTGTGCCTTGGAACAAATTTTGATGAGCGCGCTGAATGTGCTTTCATCGACGCTCGCAGACTTCTGCATGTCGTCGTACACGGCAAATGCCTGGTCCTTCACGGACGCCACATCTTCTGCCTGTGCGCAAATGTTGATGACACAGCGCTGAATGTACACTGTGGGCTGCACACCGGCTGCCTTCATTTCAGCGTACACTTCGACCGCGCGCGCTGCATCGCTCTGCTGCGCGCACTCCTCGACCTTCCTGCGGAAGTCCATGGCCAATCGTTGCTCTGGTGTCTGCATTGCACGTCCCAACCACGGTCATGAGGACCCATTGACTGACTGCAAGCAGGCCTGATCGAACTCACCATCTTCTTCAGGCGACGAGCTCGCTTGTTGTTTGGTTCATCGTGAACTTGTTCTGCATCAGCGATCAGCGCATTGCATGCAGCGCGTGAACCAAGCGCACAGACGCCCAACATACCGTCCTCAACAGGTCGCTTTGACATTTTGCCACCATCCACGCAAAAGAACAACTGCTCACGACCGTGTAAACCCACATCGAACCAGCGTATTGACGGTTAATACAATCTACTCTACAAGAGTTAACAGCTATGGACAGTACGCCGGTTTACCGGCTGGATTCGGGTTCACGGTCCGTGCTGGCGTCGGGCATGGCGCTGGTGCAGTGGGAGCAGGCGTGGGCTGACCTGGAGAGACCGATGGAGCGGACGACGATGGAGTCTTGGTCGCTGGAGCGGCCGTCTGCGTTGGTGCCGGAGCTGGTGAGTCAGATGGCTTTGGACCTGGAGCTGGGGCCACCGTCGGCTGGCTGGATGGTGCATTAGTTGGTGCGCTCGATGGCTTAGGACCTGGAGCTGGTGCCGCCGTCGGTTGGTTCGATGGCGTGTCCGTCGGCGCTGTCGTCGTTGGAGGAGGCGTTGGCTTGCTGGTTGGAGGTGGCGTGTACGGGCCAATCGTCGACGGCGGTGGCAGTCCAGGAGTTGGCGTCGGCATAGTCGTCGGACGAACGGATGGGGACTGCGTTGGTACTTTGGCTGGACCCTGCGTCGGCGCGTTGGTTGGCCCATTTGTTGGTGCTTGCGTTGGAGCATTCGTAGGGGATTGTGTTGGAGCCTTGGTTGGACCTACAGTCGGAGCCTGGGTTGGTGCTTGCGATGGCGCCTGGGTTGGTGTTTGCGATGGCGCCTGGGTTGGTGTCTGCGACGGCGCCTGCGTCGGTGTCTGCGAAGGCGCCTGGGTTGGAGCTTGGGTAGGAGTTTGAGAAGGTGCCTGCGTAGGGGTCTGCGTCGGTGTCTGCGATGGAGCTGGCGAGATAGTCGGTGCTCCTGTTGTGGGTTGTGGTGTCTTTGGCTGCGTTCGAATGACGTCGCATGCGTCCTTCAGCGACAGTAGCTCATTTTTGATCACAGTGCCTTCACCAACAGTGCAGTCGCACATTTGGAAGTTCTCACTCGCAATGATAGTTGTCACCACCTTGACACATGCGTCGGAGCTGCAGAGCTTGCGGATTTCCTCGGGCGTTGACCCGCGCTTAACGCTCGCGAGGTCGACTTTGCCCGACAACGCTGCGTTAAAGTTGTTTTCCGACATGCATTCGTACAGTTCCTTGTTCACATCCAAGCCTTTGAACGCGCGCACGAGCACGTCGCTCGAGCACGGCTCGACGGCCGACACGCTTTGGACGGCGAGGCCGAGAAACAAGGAGAGCTGGAGTCGCATCGTCACCGAATTCTGCAAGATGGGAATTGAGCAATGGAAAGACTGCGCTGGGCACCACGATCAGCTTTTGGCGCCACCCACCGCTTCCGAGACATGCAGTTCGCCATGCTTCTGGCAAACCGTGCGAGTCCTCTACGGCATGTGCGGCTGTCGGGTCGGAAGAGCCACAACCTTGGCGTTGTGGCCCCGCATGCAAATGTTTCTGTTCCATCAGATGGTGAACATCACGCCAGACCAGTTGGCTGGGGCCACGATGTCTTCAGGAGCAAAAGTGCTGTCCACACGTTCCAGCCTTTCGCGAGATTGTGCACATCTGGTGCTGAACGTGCAGCGACAATCACCAGGAACGCCACAAGGTGTGAGGGGCTGGCGTCATTTTGGCATTCCATCTGCAGCGTCACTGCGGCTTTCGATCGGCCCCAGATGGATCATCAGCCACACAGGCGACGAACGCGCATCATCGGGTGAAAATGCAAACGGCGACTCATCCACCGAAGCCCATCTCATTGAAAGCAATATCAATGTTCCGGGAGAAGGCAGTGACGTTCTTCGTGAAATGCACTGACATTCTTCCTGACCAGAACCCCCGCATAATCAACTATTGGCAACATGAACTCCAGGCCATGTCGACTGTCAACGATTGTTGGCTGGCCAAACTCGTCTGCATCATCACGGCACCTCTCTGCCTCCATTTTTCCTGCTTTCACGAGCCCGTTTAACGTGTAGAACGCCCCTCACAGCCTTCGCAACTTCATCGACGACAAAGGGATTGCCATCTCATTCTTGGTGTCGATGAGTGTGGACACACTGTAATGCATATGTTAACTGAGGCACGTTGGATCAATGCGCTCCGGCGGGATGGCGTGCCAGTCTCTGCCACCATGCTTCAAGCCTATGCGATTGAAGTCGCAAAGTCACTCAATCTACCCCCTGGAAGTCTCACCGCTTCTTCCACCTGGCGTCGTGGCTTCATGCGTCGACACGCTCTGTCAGTTAACGGACCCGAAAAGGAGGCATCACTCCTCTAGGAGCCGTTCGGATCTGCAAAACCTTCATCGAGGAGGTCCAAGCCAGCACAATTCCGCGCGCATCGTCAATGCCGATCAGACTACAACACAGTTCGAGATCATCCCAAAAACAACTGTGAATCAACGCGGTGCCAAAACAGTGTGGGTGAACACTGGTGGCAAAGACAAGGAGCGAACCGACGCCCAGGGGCAAAGGTTGCCCCATTCCTTGTCGCTAAAACTACACCAGCATCCAAGCCTGCAGTACAACAGGAATGACCGCTTGCGTCATGGTTTTGGTCGTCGTGTGTGGATGAATATGATGAAAGAGCCGACATTACTTAGATTTTGTATGTGTCACTATACGCTGAAGCATCTTCGTCGAAGGAGTATCAAGATGCCGCAATGTTGAACTTGATGTGGTTTACGTTTAGGCGCGCTTCGGACCTCGGATTTGTCCACAAGTACTTCTTGTCCGTCTGCTCCGAGAACGTCTTGTTCGTGCGATTGATTCGGACAAAGACATCCGAAGAGCAAGGAATCTCCCTTTTCCCCGACCACACCAGCTTCAAGACGTGCCCCATCCACGCCATTGTAGTTGTACTTCTTGTCCGTCTGCTCCGAGACCGTCTTGTTCGTGCGATTGATTCGGACAAAGACATCCGAAGAGCAAGGAATCTCCCTTTTTCCCGACCACACCAGCTTCAAGACGTGCCCCATCCACACCATTGTAGTTGCGCTTGCGATGCAGTCAATCCCAGCTGTGGATCTGCTTGACCAACCCACCTACAGCAGCAAACAGAGGATAATATCGCAGGTACTGCGTATCAAATCCCTCTAATTGAGATCCTGAATGGCGAAGATCAACAAGAACGAGATGTTGAAGCCTCTTCCAGAGCGAAAGCACCTTCATCAATGAAGATTCATGCCTACGTCAATCGATTTTTGAAGCCTCTGAGTGCGGAGCTCACCAACATCACCAGCGATTTGTCTTCGCACTCCTTTCGACGAGGAGGGGCCTAACATGCTAACAGCTGTCCCGACCTCAGTCCGCAATGGATGTTTGACCGCGGTTCATGGAATATGACGGCGACAAATAAGGCGTTTGCGTACGTATTCAACACCACAAGCGAGGATCAGCGTGTCTCCAAGGTACTCAGCGGGTGGGAAGTCAACGCGAAACCTCAAATTGCGACAACCAGTATATTTGACTCTTCAACACGAGAACGGGTCCAGACCTTTGCTAAAGAGCTCTTCAAGTCGAGCACATGTATCAGCGACCCAAAGATGCGCTTGAATGACCACGTTGTGGATGTACTTGCAGGATCGGTTATTCGACACTTTCCCGAGTTTGAAGAGCGTTTTCCGTCATCTCCATATGTTTGCAGAGTGCACGACGTGCTTGATGGAGCTGGTATCGCGAAATCTGAGTTCCTGTCCTGGAGTGTCGCTCTTCAACAACATGCAACGAAGCCCACCAAGAGGCTGCTGGATGGGAACGATGATGCCATAGTTGTCCAAGCTGAGCGACTGATCAATCACCAGAATTGCGTAATTGCTGAGCTGATTCGAGCAAATCAAGACTTGATGAACCGGTTACATCGCGTAGAGAAGCACATCTCCGGCGCTACCGCTGAAGTCTCTGAAGCTACTCACCACTCAATGCTTCCATCACCCAAGCAAGAAGAAATCCGCCAAAAACGCCGCTACAAATCTGGTTCGAATGGTACACGAAGACGCCACGCCTGTGGGAAGAATGTTCAAGCAGACAGACGCTATCGACGTCCAAGCAAATCGTGTCGTACATGAAGTTGTTCCTACCACAAGGCTTTCGCTTGAACCCGGCTGCATCGACGTATCACGATGACGTGCTCAAGACGGGCAAACAGCAGAAGCGAACATGTTTGCTTTTCTTGTTGCGCAAGGAGCGAAGAAGTACAATGACTCTATGCTTCTGAAGCAGCTGCGACAAATGCACAAGAACAAGAAAATTGAGAATCTCATCGAAGATATGAAGAAGCGCATCATGCTCGGTTTGATTGAAGAATGATTCATTTATTTGATTTTATACACATGTACAATTTCACTCGGAGCCACATTCCAACTTTGATCCTTCGGAACCACACACCAGACTTTGCTCATTCGTGAATTTGCCACGATGACCTCAAGCGCGCTCACCATCCTTACTGTTTCTCGTAAGACTTCGAGAAGGCCTGCCAGAAGGTTGCCAGAAAGAAGATTCCTCAAGGCCGCATCGAC
The DNA here is from genome assembly GCA_002286825.1 of Lagenidium giganteum. Lineage (NCBI taxonomy): Eukaryota > Oomycota > Peronosporomycetes > Pythiales > Pythiaceae > Lagenidium > Lagenidium giganteum. Next base: position 69,915 of record NSDO01000363.1, read on the forward strand.
AGCCAGGCTTGCCGCCTGCTGTACATGGCTGTTCGAGCGAACGTGCCCCGAGTGTAACGAATGTTACACATTTGGGTTGATCACACATGTGATCGAAGGTGTTCTTTACATTTGTTGTTGAACACCACAATTGGGTTGTTGATATTGTTGTTGAACACACAAGATGTCAAGAATTGCATTGTTTGCAATTAAAGATGTGTCGTTTGCAATACGGCGTCCCGAAGGGCCGCCTTGATGTTATCAGCCAATCAGAGCTGAGATGCATATTA